>JACXGI010002749.1:0-64635 GCA_016801175.1 Esox masquinongy | reverse complement strand
GGTTATCAGTTATAATCATCAAAATTAAAAGGAATAAACACTTGAAATATATCAGCCTGTGTGGAATGAATGTATACATTATACAAGTTTCACTTTTTGAATGGAATTACTGAAATAAATCAACTTTTTGATGATATTCTAATTATATGACCAGCACCTGTATATGTAAGGTTTATATATTTTGGTTTTGATTATTTATATATATTACATACTGCACCAGTCAAAAGTTTGGACATGCCACCTCATTCAAGTATATTTCTATATTTTTACTATTTTCCATGTTGATTAGGTGTGTCCAAACCTTTGGTAATTTTTTGAAACTTTTCTCCATTGCCCATTTTCATCTCATCTAATTACATGTATGGCCCTGCACCTGTAAAAGGAATTCAGAGCAGTTAAAGAGCCTTCCTCTTAGGTGTCCAGACAAAGCCATTCTACATTTCCACAATGCTTATCTAACCAAGAAGTCAAAAGGGTCAAAGCATTTGAGTGCATGCTCAGTCACTTTAGAACCTCAGTTGGCTTTGCAAGTACCCAAGCTGCCTGAGGGTAGTGCTAGAGTTCAATTTAATCAGGAAAATCCTGCTGACATTGCATCCCCCCGATGAGGCTTGAACCTAGATTGTGGTTGTCAGCTAGAGGCTACTTAAAAGTGCAGACATTTTATTTTTCCAGAAAATACATGTATGATACTATGCTAGAAAATATTGTACGATTAATATATTCATATACTAAGGTCTTTGATGTAGTGTTTTCACGTGTAGTGTTTTTGGAAGTATGCTGTTGTATTTATATTATATTATTAACAAGAGTCCATAAAATGAATCCTTAATTGACCAAATTCACAAGATCTCAGTTGAACAACATACACTTAATAGTTAACCATAGCATTTAAATAAACAAGAGATATGTTAGTAATAACAATTACTTCAAGACAGACTAGGTCCATCACATAATATTGTTCAGATTAAAAAAAAAATTTTGTCAGAGAAGGATATCAGACACTTGTCCGAAGCAATTAGTGTGCTGTGTTTTGCTCAAGGCACAACTACATATTTTCAACTGGTTACTGGATTACCTGGCTCAACTCTAACAACAATAGTAAATGCTGCCCATTAATGTCAGAGGTGCTCAAACTGAAATACAGGTGTGGAATACCCCTACACAGATGACACTTGCATCAACCAATACTTGTGGGCCCGGTCACTGAATGACAGATCACTGTAACATATTTGGTTAACTGATACGTAAAATACATTTCCAGGTTTTTAAGATCTATCTGTGGCAGAGGAATGTGTCTAATAAAATACTTGAATTCCAATTGTCCAAGTGAATAAAATAAATCAATGTTTTTTCATCTTTACAGTCTTTACTCCAAGCATTTCTGTCACTTATGGGTCAATGTGTTCATACAATTTCCCATGAGGTATGGGTAGGAAGTAAACTTATCGTATTTGGAGTCATTGTCAAAGTAATCTGCCAAAAAATGTTAAGAAAATCTGATTTATTACCCAGTTCTAAATGTAGAGTTTAATCAGAGGTTGAGTTCAATTTGGCAGAGACTCAGGCTATAATGTTTGCGTGTTGTGCTCAGGCCTTGTCCTTTCACATAGTCATCGCTGTGGAACTGCTGATCCCAGTGAAGTTAACAGGGATGGGGAGGACTGTAGCCATAGCTCAACAGGGCAGAGGAGGAATGTGAGAGCCAGTTTTTCCTGTGGTGCAAGCAGACTTCAACTATCTTTTCTGTTTTTGTAAGTCCTGTCATCTTTCCTGTTTTCCACGCCTGCATAACTGACTCAGGATCATCACAGTGGTTGATCCACCCAGAGCCATAAACATGAAATTCTTGTCCTACAACCATGATTGTGTAAAGATGTCAGACAGGTTCTAAAAATAGCATGGGAAATAACAAAAATGCATGAAAAAGGCATTAGAGAATTACATTCCCTGTCACCTTTACACTGAAACATCTGAACATACTCTTTAAGACTTCAATAATGTGCCTCTGGTTCATAAAATGCTTTCGTCATTTGCATGTTCCCACCACATCTAGTAGGTTAGGGTCACTAAGGTCTTCAGGTTCAACAGTGTGTTCTTACAACAACTCTAAGTATTGAGTGATGATATACTGCCATGCTGCTCACACCATATTAGTAGCCAGTGTCTGAGCATCCACAGTGACCTGTTTCAAGTGACAGCTGGATCCGTGTACTTCCGTAGCACACACCAAGGATTAACATTCAGTTAAACACTGATTATCTGTCTCTAAAAATCCTGTTTTACGTTTTCCTAAAGTATGAAAATTTGTTTTACGTTTTCCTAAAGTATGGACTGTGGAGCTGCATTTATACTGGTTTCCTTTACTGTACGTTCTACCAGGCTCAGTAGATTCTCATAGGGAGCAGTATGAAAATGTATGCATTTACTCTGGATAAGAACATCTGCTGAATTACAAATGTAAATCCATATACATTTTCTTGATTCTGTCTCTGAGTGCAATGTCTAATCCTTTACTTCAACTTATCTCTGGGCTTAATCTAGCTTCATTTTCAGATACATTATTTCACAGTTATAATCCTGCCGACCTAAAAGCAGAAAATTATGTCCACAAGGTCCCCCTTTAATCTGCACAGAGAATATAGCATTCTTAGTTTAAGCATTAAGTGGTAGACTAAAAGTAGACCGTATCTGTATGTTGAGACTTTAAAATTTCACTTTCACACCTACTTCATCTAACTTTGCCTTTTATGGGCACTGTACTGTATTTATTGTTCATTCCCCACGTGCAGTGATGAATGCAGACAGGCTATTTTAAAAACCAATGGGATGAAAGGAAGCCTACTTAACCCATATAATGTGCTGCTGCGCCCTTACAGGACAGACCTACAAAAGTAGTTGTTTCAAAACAAATGCAATCAACGTGTGATTGCATTTAGCAAGGTAAGAGAGTTAATTAGCAAGGTAAGAAGTTAATGTATACACTATATAGTATTTAGATGGGTCAAATTCAAACTTGCAGTGTTATCAGTCAGAAATTCAAGGGTTCCTCATGGACAATCCACTCAGTGCCATTGCTAAATCGCTCAAGATGAACATGACAAAAGAAGTAATTTACACTTGTTAATTCACAGGTTTCTGAATTTTCATTAAATGCTTAAAGTCAGGTCTGGGTGAAATCTAATGTGTGTTCCCTAAGATGATCTAGAGGTGCAAGCATTGGTTTGAGTCCTGGTATTTTAATACACCATCTTCTCAGTAACCTTTGTAAATATAGTGGACAGTTTATTCCACAGGAAAGTGGAAATGGAGAGTTTATGCTGACAGAGCAGCAGGTCAGATTCGAACCCATGCTATAGCAGTACATGTGTATGGGAAACAGCGTTTATACCACCGGACCACCTTAGGCCACTTTTTATTATGAAATACGTGATGAAAATAACTGACACTTCCCCACTTCTACTTCAGTTCCAGTGTGCAGGCGTTATAGCGCTGTTGTATAGTAAGTGGTGTTTCTGAATTGCACGTAAGATTCAGTTTGTGAAGCAAAATGATTGATCCAAAAGCCTTTCCATTTAGCCTACCGGAAGACTGCTAGGCCTACACAAGCGTCACAACGTTTCTTGTTCCGTTTCAGAACTGTATGAAACCTATAAATCCGTAAAATGTTATCAAAAATATGTAAGAACATTTTTCATTCCCGCTCTACTGCTCAACTTTCAATAACTGTCAAGCATAGAAAGCAAGGCATTATCGTAGTCATTAGGAAACCATGACGTCTAGAATTTTCTGATATCTTTCTAAAGTTATAACATATTTTTTAATCTATGTACAAGAAGCAACGAGCAAAGATTTGTGCTTGTACGGTGCACATTACATTAGAACTGTTCTCGCGAAGTGCATTTGGAATGTCCACATAAATGCCTACCGCCGTGTGTACATTAATTGCTCCTAAAATATGATTAAGTTGTAGTTTATCGACATTTTAACCTAAACGTTGTGATCGGTTCCATCAGATGTAATTAGTTTACATTCTAGTACATTTATAGGCCTCCATCAGTGGGGACTAAAGTGACAGCCCTTTGACAATATAAAGCCACGTTCAAACCAACCCGGACCTGGAAAAGAAAGAGTCAAATCTCAACCTCTGTGATCTTCAGGTCGAAATGTTAAAACTCTGAACATGAATTTCCGAGTTGGATGACTTTCAATACTATATTTGCCTGAATGGTTAGTGTTTTTTGCACCAATCTCTCAATTTTAACTACAATGACGTCATATGTCGAACATTTCCGAGTTCCGAGCCCATTTGAACGTAACCTAACTTTTCAGGTGTGAGATGAACTTGGTGAAGTAAACCCGTGTCATTTCAATACTGCATGAGTGACGTATAGGCCTATAGTCACCCTGTCGCATGGGCTCCCCCGGCGTTTCTATCTGCGAATTACTGTCGTATCCACAAGGATCCACGTAGCCAACAGCAAACATTGCATTCATTTCGCCTTTACCCGGCCAAATGCGTTCTGTCTATTGAGTTCGCTGCCTCCCAATGCCAATCGCAGACGTCAAACGCCTGGAACCGGTTGTTCGCGCGTTTCTTATAAAACGCGTAGATATACGGTTGCGTTTATAACAGACAATTTAAATTTTGTCATAAACGGTCATTATCGTCGAATATTTATCGAGGATTGAGCCGGCTTTCAAGACATAAGGATGAATTCCATTCGACATGTGCCTTCAAGGGTAAAAAGCAAAAGGACGGAAACCAATTTAGGTGCGGAGAGGGAACATTTTGACAAGCAGCAGGTAAATAAAAACCTGGTGATGTTGAATGCATTTTCTTCTCGGATGTGTTTGTAGACAAAAAGTACAGTTTCAGCTAACGTGATGCCTTTTATTTGTCAATTACAATTATTTGCCCACATGTAGAGTAGCCTAACATTAAACAGCGCTTCGAACTGTATAATTAATTGCTACCTCTTATTGAGAACGCTTTGTTGCAAAAAACGTACGGTAGATAATGTTTTGATCGGCCTATTGCACCCGGCCTGGTCAAAACATTAGTCTACTTATAGCTTAATATCGTAATGATTTTATTTTAGAGGCTAATTGACAGTCCTGTACGAGTCATTAGCTTATGTGTGATAAATTAATGATTGCAAGCAGGAAAATTATTTCATTCCATTACATTTATCAACCATTCAGCGAGCCTTTGTAGGCTCTTTTTTGATAGTCACACTACATCTTTTTCACCGTATCATCATTACCATCATCAAACACTGAATAGCCTAGTCCCAGGAAATGACACTGATACAGTTTTTGAGCTATAGCTTATGTTGATTACATCATAAGTGGTGTACCTTTTTTAAGTAGGCCTATTTTAAAAACGATGTGTTTTTGCCTTCAGTACTTACTACCAGGAATCTAGTTGTCAATACATTGTAACTTTATTTCAGTGAAGTCGACTGATCCTTGGACCTATCATACGCCTTTTGTTCAGCTACATTGTCCTGGCTTTTTCCCATGACATTTTTCCTAAACATCTTAGTTGAGACTGACCGCTAACCCAGAGATATATTATTTTGTAGTGTATTGAAATATGAGTGCGACGTAGCTTTGAAATCAAATTTGTGGACGGACCACTGCATGGCAAATGCAGCACTGAAGTGAAAATAATTGGCAAGTTGGACCGGTAAGACGAAAGTTGCAGGCTATGGACGGAAGAGAAATAGGATGCCTGGGATGTACATTTATAAGGAGAGTGAGACGGAGAACCTGTGCTGTTTCTAGGAAACGCGAGAAAGACATGGAATTCGCCTTTGTTAACCAACAAGTGGTTTAGAAATTAATCTTCTACACGATTTACTTAAAATATGCTGATAAACAAATTATTATACACAGCCCAAGCAGATTATTAATCACAATAATGTTTTTAGTGATTGATTTCTATGCTAAAAATAACCATGTAGTGAGTGAATACTAGAATGAGAATGGTGTGTTGGCAGCATATGGGATAGTATCCCATCTGTTGTTTGTCCATTACTTTATACGTTATGTATACCAATCATTATTATTATTTTTTATTGTGCAACATGGAATTCTAATAGGTGTGATTACATGTTAGCGTCTCCCCAACCTGTTACCAGTCATTATTATCAGTGGCAGTCTAATTTTAATCAACATTTTACATAGAACATGCTTTTTTGTGTACTTGGCTTAATATGGCTGTTAATGTCCTATTTCGTCATGCCATGTAAACCATTCATTTAAAATGACTGATTAAAAGGAAGTTTATACTGTTATTTAACATTGTTCTGTAGAATACAATTTTACCTTGACTTTACATTTGCTTTAGTGGGAGTGGTCATATAATTCTATGGGAGTAACCTTACTGACAGAAGTATTTGTCATCTGTTGATTTTAGCTTATCAAAATACTGGGAAGCATGGCTCTAAATAGAGCAGTTTTTTAAAGTTCGATCACGTAAAGATTGAGTCTAGCCATGGCAGCCACTTCAAATCACATAGAGAAGCTAGTATATACAACAGTAAATGTAATGTTCCTTCAATAAGTTTGCTAGCTATCATTATCTTTTGTGTTAATGAATGAGGTTTTTTTTTTAGCCGTAACTGATTTACTCTGCCATGTGATGAGTCAGTGTAGTATTAAGACAGCTCGACTGAGAGTAGATCCACAAAAAAGTTACAACGCACTGATTGGTGCTTGCATGCAGATGTGGGTTAGATGTTGTGGGATATTATTGGTTGGTAGAAAAAATTGATTAAACCAATGCCTATTGAGCTAAGAATTTCTCTCAACTTCCTAATGAAGTTAATGAAGGCCAAGTTTAATGTATTGTTCAACCACACCTTCCTAGCAGTGATAGTTAAAAAAAAAGCAGAAGGTTGTCTTCCACAACGCTTTGGTTCCAAGATGTTGTTGGCTATGTGCAACTGCAGAAATGTCCTACCTACTGCTGTCAAGTTCATGACCTTTGATCACTTGGTTGTTGTAAACGTCATACAGTCATCATGTAGTCACAAGTACCACAGTGGGCATGTTTACATTACGAGAGAGTGAATAAAACGCTTGATCGACTTATCTTAATTTGCATAATTTCCGTAATGTTTGAATTACACCGGCATGTTCGAGACGTACCACGCAGGATTGTGGCCGTCAATCACGGGAAAATCATGTGATATGCGTGTGCACTACACAGAAACATGATACAGTTCCGACAGATCTATCTTCACACATGCAAAACGCTGGGGGGCTCAATAGAAAATGTGGCACACGATACCTCGGAAGGTGGTGTCTCGAGCTATCGATATATGCACGTTTAACCAACAAAATGTTCCATCTTGAGCCTTCTTTGATAGGTCTTGGAAAATGTAATGGCATTTAACCAATCCCAATGTTTATCCCTGTAATGTAAAATGTTAACGCTGATGACCAATGTTGGTCAATGTCTTCACAAAAGTGTTCACACAGTTGGCCTGACGCTGGTGTAAATATCCAACATCTAACTCAGTTAATACCTCACTTGAATATACTAGATCAATTGATCCAAAAATGCAGATCCTATTATCATCACACAAGGTCAGTCAGACAAACTTGGTTGTAAATATGAAAGTGAATCAGTGAGTAAGAGGAAACTAATTTATTTTTCCTGTTAAATGAGGATGGAGGGGGGTGAGTGAGATTATCTGGTCCCTCTGACTTCATTGTTGAATGGATGTTTAAATCCGTCAAAGATAAACACATCAGATTACAGCAGAGGCACAGATGTAGTCACATGACCTTGGCACATGCTCTGTTCAGTGCACATAAGATGCTGGCAGATGTTATACCCGAGTGGTCACTGGCTCTAAGTCTAACCATTGTACTCCTGTTCTGAGGGAGACGCTACACTGCTGTTGAACTGTTTTATGAGCACAGTTTTTCATCATAAAGGAGGATATAGCCTGAATCCCTATGTATTTCTCTAGGCAATACGACACAAAGGGGTGTGGTGCATGGCTATTGTACCATTCCTAAAGGCTTTATTAAAGGCGCACTCTCGCCATATGATCTGCACGTAGAAAGTACCAAGCTCCTTGAAAAAAACGGTAATCAAATCTTGTCTAAAAGTGACCTCATCTTGTCTCAGACAATTCACCACCAATCAAAATGAGGTTCAGGTGTGCAGAAATTGGTTTGGAGAGGGCAATGCGCAGCTCTCTTTTAATTAGGCTGGAAGTTGTCGTCACTCTTTGTGTTCTTAATCAATGATTGGTTTGCGAGGTGATCATTTTAAGCTGAAGAGAGATGGCTGATGATAATGTGATGGAAGTGCCTTAGTACATTGGCTGGATACCATCCACCCCTGAGGTGACTTATTATTTTAAATTGCTCTTAATAAGACACAGCAGAGTTCAAACAACCCTGTTGATTATTCACATTGTGGTGTCATGGACATCTACAGTGGATATAAAGTCTACACACCTCTGTTAAAATGCCAGGTTTTTGTGATGTAAAAGAATGAGACAAAGATAAATCATGTCAGAAATTTTTCCACTTTTAATGTGACCTATAATGGGAACAATTCAATTGAAAAACAAACTGAAATCTTCCAGGGGGAAAAATGAAAAATAAAAACCTTACAATAACCTGGTTGCATAAGTGTGCACACCCTCTTATAACTGGGGATGTGGCTTTGTTCAGAATTAACCAATCACATTCAAACTCATGTTAAATAGAAGTCATTACACACCTGCCATCATTTAAAGTGACTCTGATTAATCACAAATAAAGTTCAGCTGTTCTAATAGGATTTCCCTGACATTTTCTTAGTTGCATCTCAGAGCAAAAGCCATGGTCCGCAGAGAGCTTCCAAAGCATCAGAGGGATCTCATTGTTGAAAGATATCAGTCAAGAGAAGGGTACAAAAGAATTTCCAAAGCATTAGATATACCATGGAACACAGTGAAGACAGCCATTATCAAGTGGAGAAAATATGGCACAACAGAGACATTACCAAGAACTGGACATCCCTCAAAAATTGATGAAAAGACGAGAAGAAAACTGGTCAGGGAGGCTTCAAAGAGGCCTACAGCATCATTAAAGGAACTGCAGGAATTTCTGGCAAGTACTGGCTGTGTGCTACATGTGACAACAATCTCCCGTATTCTTCATATGAATGGGCTATGGGGTAGGGTGGCAAGACGGAAGCCTTTTCTTACAATGAAAAACATCCAAGCCCGGCTGAAGTGTGCAAAAACAAAGCCCCCCAAAAGCACGTGGGAAAATGTGTTAAGGTCTGGTGAAACCAAGGTTGAACTTTTTGGCCATAATTCCAAAAGGTATGTTTGGTGCAAAAACAACACTGCACATCACCCAAAGAACACCATACCCACAGCGAAGCATGGTGGTGTCAGCATCATGCTTTGGGGCTGTTTTCCTTCAGCTGGAACCGGGGCCTTAGTCAGGGTGGAGGGAATTATGAACAGTTCCAAATACCAGGCAATTTTGGCACAAAACCTTCAGGCGTCTGTTAGAAAGCTGAAGATGAAGAGGAAGTTCACCAATTTTTCCCCCTCAAAGATTTCAGTTTGTTTTTCAATTGAATTGTTCACGTTATAGGTCACATTAATGGTGGAAAAAGTTCTGACATAATTTATCTTTGTCTCATTCTTTTACATCACAAGAACCTGGCATTTTAACAGGGGTGTGTAGACTTTTTATATCCACTGTACGTTGTAGGAATGTGCTATTTTAATTAGTCAACTGGATGGAACGTACAACTAAATTGGCTGATTTGTTCTAATGCCTTGGTGTGTCATGACTTAAGGATGAGCCAATGAAGCTGAAAGTGTTGACTAAATTAAAATGGTGGATGGCCATGCAAAATTTTCCTTTTGGCCATTACAAGCCTCTTATTCTATGGATCTACATGAACTAGGTTTCTTGTTGGCTTTCCGCTCTGCTTGTGGCAGTCGTCAATTGATATGACAGTGCAAAATGCAGATGGTTGCGTAACATGCTACAACCTCCTGGTACTGAAATCAACCCCAGTGTTCATAGGACCTCAATATGGAGGACAGGCAGCTCCTCCGTGTGTTGTCTTTCCATAGAGGGTGCTGCAGTTGCCTTCTGTGTGTTGCAGTATGATGCCCACCATGAAGCTGCCAAAAGGTCTGCCCTTACTGACTGTCTGGGTTTTATGTTAACACTACAAGGCCATCCTAATGTACAGCTCCTTAGTGTAGCACCATTCCAGTCATCAGAAGACGATAACTGAGAAGATTGTGCTGTACTTGCTGTTGATAATACTGTATTACATGACGGATTTTGCTCTCGTTATTGACCTGTAGATTTTTGCTGATTACACAACTCTACTGTAGACCTGATGTTACATTCCCTCTCTAGTTTTCTCTCTGAGTTGACATCACTGCGAAGGTCAGATCTCCCACACAGCGCCCGTTGTTTACACTGTGTGTGTGTCAGTCTTCCCGGTGTCCCAGTGGCCTCTGTGCCCATGAGAGAGATTGGGGCAAAGGGAGACCAGAGGGTGAACACACAGTCTCTCTAGGTCTCTGAGAATAGAGAAGCGTTCAAGCCTTTTGCTTATGGTCATGATAATGTCCTTTTATATTTCTGAGAAATCAAAGCATATACAGGTTTTCAACTATTTTTCATCTTACGGTTATGAATAATCATAAGAATTTATTTCTTATCAAACTGTTAATCAAGAATCAAGAAATGTGAATCCAAACAAGTTGAATTTGTGAATCGGAACAGTAAAAAAAAATGACACCCAACATATTTGTTCTTCAGAATAAGGGTTGATATATGTTTTGTACAGGTTTTTTGGGGGGTTAAGTCCCTTGCACAATGACATGCTTTGGATGGTAGGCTACATGGAATCAGAAAGTAGCCTCCCATTTTCTAACACATGTATGCCTAGTTTTCTGTATGTACATACATGTAGATTCTGCCCATTATTGGTCGTGGAGAAGTCCAATGGTAATACAATCCCCAAAAAGTCTGGAAGTAGGCAGGCACATTTTCAAAAGATATTCAGAACAAAGAAAAACCCACATGGCGATGGATACAAAAAGTGCTACATCTTGAAAACTGGACAACAAGCTGTTGGTGATTAGTTGACAAATAAACAAAATAGTGAAAGATACTTTAAAATATTTTTACATACCTTCTGAAATAACTAACAATCTCAGATTTTACCTTTTGGTTTTAACGACTTAAAAGAAAGTGGGGGATTTTCGATATCTGCCTAAATTAAAATACCCTAAAGCAATAATTTTTTTATGAGATGGCCTGAAGGTCTTGTGTAGATTATTTGGTTAACCAGGGTTGTGGATTTGATTTCCACAGGGGGCCTGTATGAAAATGTATGCACTCACTGCTCCAGTCAGTCTGGATAAATTCATTTAATGTAAGGAAATGTTAACCAGTAATACTGTGTAGTATTAGGTGGGTCTTCAACTCCCCTTGTAAAATAGTTAAAGAAATTATTGTAAAATAATTACAAAAATATTGAAAACATGAAATCGTATTTCCCTGAATGACATAGCGGTAGAAGGCGCTGCCTTGCAATTAGCTAAGTCATAGCGAAACCGAAATTCGAATCCTGCTTGCGGATTAGCCCAGTGGTCCCACAGAGATCACAGTGTAGGGATTGAGTGGGCAGCGAGATGACAACAAGAATGGCATTGGATGTATTTCAAAGGGCACATCTAGAAATCGACTGGCCGAAGTCTGCTGGGAGTTGCTGCTATGAATTGCTGGATGTCACAAAATTAGGGAGGAAAAAAAGGATAAAAGTAAAAAATAATAATAACAGTAAAGTAGTTGGGTAAAATTGGGCTTGAAAGGTTACTTTAGCTTTATGATGTGATTCCATTACTCTGTGACAAAGAGAAAGTGATCTTCAATGTTAACAAATAAGAGCTAAACATCCACCTAGGAAAAACACAATGCGATGCGACCACCATTGCTGCACTTTCTAGGTCCAGAGCAAGCCAGAACAGGCTTGTTCTGATTGGCCAGGAAATCTGAGCTGGCACTCTATGCAAATAGTCACAGATTTAACACCCTTCATCCTAGCTCCTTGCAAACAGCACATGGTGAATGGGGAGACTAAGCATATAGCACACACGACACTAGCCAGTGTAAATGAAACATTTCATTGGTCAGATTGGATACATATTCATGCCATTTAATTTCCTGCAGTAGGTAGCACGCAGAATAATGAACGAAGTGCCTGTCTGTTGATAAACTAGCTGTCTGTTGATAATGACGCCGGCTGTATTCAGCTATGTTTCTGTCTCCAGTCTGCACAAGTGTGTTTCAAATGTAGTTGATGTGACTGCTTGAGATGATGATATTGAGGTCGATAAGGAGACTGGAATTACCAGTACATCTGAGGATGACTCTACTTTCCTTGAGTAGTTTGGGCAATACATAATCCAAACCTCCTATCAGAATCTTAGTCTTGTTGTGTGGAAGAAACTGTCTCAACAGCAAATCGGTCAGTCCTCTATTCAGGTCTCGGAGTTTGTCACCTTTAACCATGTGGGATGTCTGGTTTAAGGGAAACAGTTTCGTCTAAAGGCAGGAAGGGTTTGTCCAGTTGAGGCTCAGGTTTCTACCTGGTTCAAGATTGTAAGGGACCGAGCCAGCAGTTGTTGTGCTGCCTGGGAGACAAAAGCACAAGCAGGCAACTGTGAAGGAGAAATGTAACACAATGGGAATATCTCCAGGAGATTGCATAATAGCAAATGAAAGGTTATTCCATTTAAAACAAGCAGCATTTGTTTGATGTATTGTTGTGTAATGTTTCAAAGTGACAACGGGGCGGCTGATCATATTAAAGGACATTTATTTAGTTACCGGTATTCCTCTAGCCATACCCCAAATTCCCCTATCCCACTTCCTGTTTAAACAATGCCACCTCGAACGAAGGAGAGATACAGGACATGCATTTCAGTGAATTCACTAATAGCTTTGAACTGTAGTGTGTTGTTGACTGCATTGGCCTCATAAGCACCTTCTCAACTCACTGTAGTTTACAATCCCAGTGAATTAGCGCTAGTCTAGTTAATGCTAACATAACCAGACAGTTTGTTCAGCCTCATTAGTAGTGAGCCTTGCACTAAATTAACAGCATTAGTTGGGTCAGCCGTGCGGTGTGTGGGTCTATGTTTGACCTTGACGCCAGACCCACAGCAGTCTGTTGAATTAAGCTGATAAGGACTTCCATAACTAGAGTCACAGCGAGGCACCTGACTTCCCGGTGTGCAGTAGACCAGGTGTTGCCACTGTATCTCCACTGGCTACAGTCCTCCAGGCAGGGATGTCGAAGTGCATAGACACACTGCTGCTGAAAGGCAAGAAGGCAGAAGATGACAAGGTAAGAATGGCGTGTCAGGGATGAAGCGGATCGTGTGTGTCTGTGGGGAAACTTTAGCTGACGTTGACTTCCGCCAGGCCTCAGGGATTAGGCTGGGCCCTCTCTGTCACTCATTCCCTCTCACCAGCTCTCCCTCTGTTAGACTTGTGTTTTGGGACCCAGTTCGATGTCCATGTGCCCAACAGCTAAGAGTTGTCTGGCCGCTGTGAAGACCAGGTTGATGAATACAGCTTTCTGACCTTGAGGCTTTGCCGTTAAATGTTTTAATGGTGTGAATAAAGGGAGGGAGGGTGACTGGGGGACAGGTGTGTCTTTTGTGGGTTTGTGACGTTGACCATCTCATTCTAGACTTCATGCAGTTGCTAAATTGCATTGTTCGCACTTCACAGCGCTACGCATTCACACGGCGTAATAAGGTTAGTGTTACAGGGCTCCCTCCCCTTTTGCTTCCGTACTCCCTCACACCTCCCTTTTTTACTCGCAATTCCTCTGTGCACTTAACTTCTTGCTCTCTCTGAGTGACAGTCAGTCTGAATGTATTATGGAGCCTCCCTGCAGCCATGCTGCTCTGTGGCCATCTGTCGAGGCCTCTGTGCCAGGCCATCCGTGCCAGAGCAGGGTCCCCTTCCAAACCAGTCTTCTAGCCCAGCTGACGGGCCTTCGTCCTCCCACAAACCCCTCATTGTCATGAACTCCTCCAACCCATCACTTGCTCTGACTCCCTATAAGCCAGGGGGCTAGCACTAGCCTCACAAGGAGGGGTCCTCATTAACGAGGACACTCCTGTCTTCACTCCTCTCTCCCTGTGCCTCCAACTTTCCCTGCGCTCAAAGTGGTAGCGTTAGGCACACAGTAGCCCCTCTGTGCTTTGTTTAGCGACTGTGAGTGTTTTGATAGAGGGGGGTTTCTGGGTTGTGGTCTGTGGTAGCTCCACAGTTTCAATAACTAAATGCGGTCTTTATGCATTTGTGGGATTTCTGGCTAATTTCACCAGGAAGGTTTGCTGGCCAATTTTCCCAAGCCTGTCTCTGGGGGGGAAAAATTGAGATTGTGTTATGCACTTACTGTGTGCACAATAAGATCTACTGTAGGAAGAGACCGTGTGTAATGCTGATGTATTAAATGCATGTGACTGAAGACGGCAAGAGTGAAAAGTGTGCGTGTGTCTTCCTGTAGTTATTATTGAGAGGGAAGTAGGGCGAGAGAGAATCTACGAGCTGGATTAGTCAGTTATGCAATGAATTGGAATGAAATAGAACACCATGCTCTAGAATCAACATCTTGTCCTTTTCACCTTCTGTGGTCTATACGTATTGTATGTCTGCCAATCCCGGGCCACAGGGAGTGTGGGTGTTGGTATCAGAATCAGCATCTATTGCCACTGCTTCCGTGTTCATGTGGCGAGGAATGCTGTGGTATTCATAGTTTGGTGCCCTTATACGAGTAGGGAATATGTGAAATAATGAAAATGTATATATTCATTGAAATTAGTAGAGCCTATCTTCAGTGGGTCTACAGTACATGGGTCAGTCAGAAAAGCTTCTTTAGCCATTTCTGTTCACAATTGCATTACAGTTATATCAGGACAGGTTTGACTGAGGTTGGATTGGACAAGAATGGTTGATTTTCATGTTTTGGATTCGGAGCATTCTCTTATCTTCTGCTGTTACATACCCTGTCGTTATCGGTTACTGGCCAAACCCATTTACTGAACACATACAGGTACAAACGCAAGCTTTGAGGAAAGTGTTGAGACTGGGCTGAATGTCTGCTTTGCTCCCTTCCTCCTTCCATTCACATGGACTTGTTCGACCTGTTGGTCCACGTGCCTGAAGGGACCACAATGGAGTCAATGTCTCCCATGTTGTGGATGACATCGTCTCCCTCTTCAATTGTCATTATGACCAGTATAACATGTTGTAACAGTATAAAAACAAGAGAATATGCCCTCAGACAGTGTGAATGGGCATATGTGAGCATGTAGGTAATCAACTCTTAGTATGTTTATTATGCATGTTTTTAATCCCTCTAATGCAGACATCCTAGTTGCTGTAACCTGGCGTTTAAACTCTGGCCAGGTTTCTTTTTTTTCTTCTCATTATTCCTTAACTTTCACACAAATATATTGTTTCTAAGGACAGTGAATTAGGTGGCTGAAACTTGCAATAGACAGCAGACAGACCTGCATCAAGGTATTCAGTTACTGTTTGAGACAACGTTAAGGTGGGCATAAAGGTTTACTTCAGAGACTGTATGATTGTCTGTACCAAGGACACCGATTTGGGCACTTCAGAAATGGCTGCTGTTCTGGGCTTTTTATGCTTGACAATGCCAATGGGGTTTACAGAGAACGTCTCAAAATACATCCAGTCAGTGGCAGTTCTGTGGGCAAAAACAGATTAGAGAGGTAGAAGGAGAAAGGGAGGACTCTTCTAAGATAACGTGCCACAAGAAGGTAAATAATGGCTCAATCAGTCAAGCTTTATTTATTTAGCACCTTTCCATACACAGAGGCAACACAATTCACTCCACATACACATGAAGTACAAATAAAAGCAGTAAAAATTCAAACGCAACAAAAAACAAATAAAATAAGGAGATAAAAAGCTTAAAAATTAAGTAAACAGAAAAACTTAAAACAATGCTGTGTAGAAAGGCATTTGGTCTCAGACGGTTATTAAGTGTAGACGACCACACTGGCTTCCACTATTATCAACAACAATCAAGAAGTGGCTCCAGTGGACACTTTATCACCAACACTGAACACCTCGGGATTAGAAAAAAACATTGCCTGGTTTGATGAGTCCTGGGTCCTGTTGTTGTCCGTCAGGGTTTGGCATAAGAACCGTCCATGGACATCCTGCCTGGTGTCCAATGGGACAGGCTGGGGGCACTGGTGTAATGGTGTAGGAAATGTTTTCCTGGCACACATTAGGTCCCTTGATACCAATTGAGCATCATTTAAATATGTTGTCATTTTGCTGCTGACCCGGGGCATCCTCAGTAGGTAAAGTTTACCCACTTACGGATCCTTCCAGCAGGGTCATGTGCCATGCCTCAAAGCACATTTAGTCTCAGAACGGTTCCAGTAACCTTACAGCAAGTTCACTTCAGTTGCCTGAGCAGTCCCCAGACACGGCGGTATTAACCAACATTCCTGTGAAACATCTCTGACACGTTAAAATAGAACAAAAGCCTAGTGGCTTGTTCTGTCCACATTACTCGCGATAGCCTAACAAATGGAAAATAACCAGAGATTTGGGAGTTTATTAACCTTTGTTGCATGAGTCTTTCCAAAATGTACAGTGCTCTGCTATGCTCTCAGTACATGCAGTAGAGATTGTCTTTGGTCTTGCATTTCAATACAAACCACATCAGTATGTTGTTTTAGAAAGCCTACTCCCTCAACTCCCTCTGTGCTGTTGCTGACGTAATTAAAACAAAATCCCCAGAGTTGCCTTGTCAACTGCTAGGAATACTTGCTGATCACTGTGTCTGGTGAACACAACCTATCACTGTTTCTCTCCAGGGTCATCGGGTTATACTGTGTAAGGATATTGTAGACAAACATTAGACAGACACTGAAACTGTGGCGTGTCCCTGAAATAATAAAACCGAAACAAAGAAATAGATGAATAAACGGTCATTTAAACAGTCCTTTGTAAATACCAGTATGGATTTTAAATGTAAAAGGTAGTCACTCTTCAGTTTAGTATACATCTATTTGAAATACACACGCTTTCTGATAGCACCCCTTTTTTAGATCTGTGCATAACCGGTTTGCCCATGAATGAAGTGATAAAGTAATGTTTGGACATTACTGCCAAACATTCAGAAGATAAAGCAACACTGGAAAAGATAAATATGTTTAAATTCATTTAAAAGTTTTATAATTTTTTTAACAGTTTTATAATTTTTTTAATAGTAATTATGAATTTCATGTTAATGATCTAAAAGCGAGTAAACAAATTATTTCTGCTCTCGCATACTAGCCTGACTGACGTGACCTACGTGACACAGTGCAGGGAGAGCTGTGACTCACTGGACACAAGTCTATTGTAACTGCAGTATTTACTCAAAATGTGAGAGCATTTTGATTTGCTGTTATTTACCAGCTATTTGCATGTCCGGAGGACATTTTCAGCCAAGCTACTTGAAGGGGGTTTTACCAAGTATTTAAAAGATGCCAGCTAGGACCAAGCCAGTGGTTGAAGACCAGCGGCACAGACCAGTGTAGTTTAATCCAATGCAGCTAGAATCGGCAGGCAGCACAGACGAGCTCAACCCAACAGTGCTGGAGTTGGACCAGCTCAGCCCAGCAGCTCTAAGCCAACCCAGCTGAGCCCAACAGTTCCCATCCAACACCAGCTCAGTCCAGCTAAGCTCAACAGAGCCCTGCAAAGATCTTGACTTCTGGGTAGGTCTCGTCCAGAACATTCCTCTGCCTCAGGGCCAACCAACACACTGTACACAGAAGGAGAGAAGAGACGTATACAGTACACTCTTCAACCATAGGATGCAACACTTGGCCTACACACCCATCTCCCAGCAGCAGGGGACTGGCCCCACCTTCTAACAACTGTATCTAGGGCTGTCACGATAGCAGATTATCACTACATGATTATCATGGCCGAAATAATTCAACGTAACGATGATATCGCGGTATCTATAGAAAATTTGAAGAAAAAAAATATCAGTCAAATTCTGTAACCATACCTGTACAAATAAAAAAATAAAAGCGTACAAAAAGAACAATTACACTTAATGGATAGCGAAAAGGCAACCAGATGAACTGATAAACAAAACATCCACAAGGCCTAACACCGAGAGGAGTTTTTGGAAAAATACAAAACATTTTCACCTAGTGAATAGGCTACAAAAAGGCGTTAATTCAAACTCTAATATATAGGTCCAGTCTCCTTGTTTAAGCACATGCATCGTTTGTCTATAGGTGACATAAGGTATCGAAAAACCGAGAGGGTTTTTTGGAAAAGGTACAACTTAAGTTTCACCTAGTGAATACGATATTATCGTACGTGTATTATTAACATGATATCAATATTTCATTTTTTAAATATCACGGTTATCGTCAATACTGGTATATCGTGACACCCCTAACCATATCCCATCATCCATGGGAGAGAAGAGCCAGACTTGGCTCATTACAGAACAACTAGACTGGCACCCTGACAACACAGATCAACTGGGGATTCATTCCCATTCTGAGCAATGGACAGGCATTGGTCAATTATCTGAGTACAACTAGTATCCACTCACTCGTTTATAAGGAGTATTGTTTTACTACTCTTTGTCTGATGATGGGTACATTCCTGAGCGTGTTTGGGAGTATTCCTGGAGGGTTTTCTGCTCAAGTGATGGTACTCCTAATGTGGCTTTTGAATATCTGAAATCGTGGTTATACTTTTTTTTATGTGTAATGCATGACACCTTAAATACTGCAAACATGACTGATTTGGGACTTTTTTCCAATAACATACCAACATTTTAAACATACCATTTCAGGCTGGATGTGTAATATATTATTTATGAGTATAATATGGAAGTAGTATATAAGCTGTATAGAAATGACAGATTTTGATGACATGGGGCACATTGGAACATGACAAGGTACACAGTTTTCAGGGATCTGTTTTGGGTTGACTAGTGGCCTCCCTGAAAGCCCAATCCTCTGATGTTATAACATGAAGAGAAACTCATTTTGAAGAATTACTCCCAGGGTTCTCAATCCATTCTCATGTTCTTGTAATGTCTATACTTGAATCCACTTCTTCCTGATGGCTGTCTATTGACTTCCTTATCAGTAATGTGAAATCCCATGACATTGCAACCCCTGGCCATAGCCTATATACAGTTAGGTCCGGAAATATTTGGTCACTGACGCAATTTTCATAATTTTGGAAAAGAAATGAACCAACCGAGATGCAATTGAAGTGCAGACTTTCAGCTTTAATTCAAGGGGTTGAACGAAAATATCGTATGAAACCTTTAGGAATTGCAACCATTTTCATACACAGTCCCCTTATTTCAGGGGCTCAAATGTAATTGGACAAATTAACACAATCAAATTAATTGTCCATTTTTAATACTTTGTTGAGAACTTTGCAGGCAATGACTCCTTGAAGTCTAGAACGCATGGACATCACCAAACGTTGGATGTCCTCATTAGTGATGCTGTGCCAGGCCTTTACTGCAGCTGTCTTCAGTTGTTGTTTGTTCGTGGGTCTTTCTGCCTTAAGTTTTGTCTTTAGCAAGTGAAATGCGTGTTCGATTGGGTTGAGATCATGTGACTGACTTGGCCATTGCAGAGTATTCCACTTTGCCTTAAAAGACTCCTGGGTTGCTTTTGCAGTATGTTTTGGGTCATCTGTAAAGTGAAGTGCCGTCCAATCAACTTTGCTGAATTTGGCTGAATCTGAGCAGACAATATATCCCTATACACTTCAGAATTCATCTGGCTGCTTCTGTCTTTTGTCACATCATCAGTAAACACTAGTGACCCAGTGCCAATGGAAGCCATGCATGCCCATGCCATCACACTGCCTCCACCGTGTTTTACAGATGATGTGGTATGCTTTGGATCATGAGCGGTTCCAAGCCTTCTCCATACTTTTTTCTTCCCATCATTCTGGTACAGGTTAATCTAAGTTTCATCTGTCCTAAGAATACTGTTCCAGACCTGGGCTGGCTTTTTAAAAGGTTTTTTGGCAAAGTCTAATCTGGCCTTTCTTTTCTTGAGGCTTATGAATGGTTTGCACCTTGTGGTGAACCCTCTGTATTTGCCCTTGTGAAGTCTTCTCTTTATGTTAGATGTGGATAATGATATGCCTACCTCCTGGAGAGTGTTCTTCACTTGGCTGGATGTTGTGAAGGGGTTTTTCTTTACCATGGAAAGGATCCCACGTTATCCACCACTGTTGTCTTCTGTGGATGTCCAGGCCTTTTTGTGTTGCAGAGCCCACCAGTGCGTTCTTTTTTTCTCAGAATGTACCAAACTGTTGATTTGGCCACTCCTAATGTTCCTGCTATCTCTCTGATGGATTTTTTTGCAGCCTTTAGGTGAACAGCCAAAATAACAAAACCTGTGTCAGTGTCCAATTATTTCTGGACCTAACTGTACCTCTTTCCCGAGACTGGGTGACATTGTGCCACATGACAGGCTGTGAAATTTCAACCCTCAGCTCCTAAATGAACTAAAGTCCTATGAATATTTGAGCCAAAGTAATGCATTTCTTTCAAACCAATGACAAATCTTCCTGCCCAGTGTAGCTTAGCTGGTAGAGCATGGTGCTTGCGATGCCAGAATTGTGGGTTGAATTCCCACGGCTGACCATAATGAAAATGGATGCACTCAGTACTGTCTTACGCATTGGATAAGAGTGTCAGCTTGATTACTAAAATGTGAAATGTTAAAAATGCTATCGGAAACAGGCAATGGCCCTGAAAATATATTTACTAACTGCATCTTGAATGCTTTTTGACCAACTATGGTTTTTTTGAGTTACCAAATGTTGTCTCCAAGATGGATAACTCTGGAAATTCCTATGTTCTCTACTGAGTTTGAGAAATCTGTTTAACATTTCCTTACACCTTATCAGCAAATGTATTTAATATATTCTATATGCTTCTGTGGCAGTTTAGAAAGAAGATCTTTTTACAGATTAATTTTGTATTTTATAGACGTTTATTTCTGTCATTCTATATTTCAGGGCTCATCTGTTAAAGAGATTTTGGTGTCGGTATATAAGACTCCTTGATAAAATAAAGGTTAGACAAAATGGTTACTAACTGGATACAATCCTCTCTCTTCCAGCTCAGCAGCATCAGCAAAGCCATCAACTCTGCTGAGGCTCCTTTGAAGGAGAAACATGCACGCCGTATCCTTCAGTTCAACCCCAAACTGGGAACAGGAAACTTTTTGTGATTGTGCTTCAAACTTCTTTGAATAACTGGGCTGTTTCTTACCACTTGGGACCCTGTTCGATATAATGTACCATGTAACCATGTGTTGTTCTGCAAAACAAATTGCTTTTTAGAGATGACATTTGCCACTGCCTCCCTGTAGGTTATACATCCACCCAGGATCTTCTGCTATGCCTCAGGATTTGTGAGATAGGGACTTTGTATTTTTTTGCTTGGCTCTTCCTTGACGCCCCTACAGGGATCATTCTGGGGACCCACAGAGAGAAGGGGGCCTTCACCTTTTGGTCTTACGCGTTGGGCCTCCCCCTGTCCAGCAGCTCCATCCTCAGCTGGAAGTTCTGCCACGTGCTGCACAAAGTGCTACGGGATGGCCACCCTAATGTAATGCTGTTTTCCGCTCTATACATACAATAAAACCTTTCAGAGCGAGGAAACGGACGGTTTAAAGGCCTTACATGTTAGCCTACATTAACACTGCAGACAGTACGTTAATCCTGCTGATTTTATGCTGACCTCTGTAGCCTTATTTGGTCTTATTTTCCCGGTAGTATTAGTGTAATGATGAAATTGTATACTTGTTGAAGATTTTTAGCTTAGATTTAGTCCTGCTACTGGATTTACAGGATTTCTCTCCCTTTTGCCCTCCAGAGCCTCCAAGACTGCATGAGACATCACAGTAACATAGTTGAGACCGGGCAATTGTGGGTGAGTGTGGAGATCGTGCTGTTCAGACAAACATGCAGGAGACGCTCTTTTGAAACCCCACTTTCCTCCTCATGCAGGAAATCACTTGATCTCTGTCTGCTGCAGATAAGACTGGGGTGGGTAGTGAGGAAAGGCTACAGCGGGAGGTGAGAATTCCATTTTCTTGGTTATTTAAAGCTTGTTGTTTTCGCTTCTTGATTTCAGGGCAACCTTCACGACAGATATGGACAGCTGGTGGCACTGTACGCGAAGATGCTCTGCACAAAGATGGAGTTTCATGTGAAGGTGAGGGCAACCTCTATCTTGTTGGATGACTGCATTTTGGATGATGATGGAACATTGACTAATCACCAGTACTTTTAGAAAATGACACCTAGTTGAACAATGTGTCATTAAGTGTGAGCTCAAGATCAGTATTATTTATCATTAAATATTCCCACTGTTGTCCCATTCTTGTTGGAGGAATTGTTGTTTCACTTGCCATTCTTTTTCCATCTGGGCAGCATTCTGAAATCCGATGCAACCTAGAGGTGACAGATGAGGTTTTGGAGCGTGTCGCAGGAACGGATGTCAATAATGTGTAAGTGGTTCTCCTCTGCTTTTGGCTCTCCAGTCTCCACACATAACTGGTACTGACTGTGCTCTCCTGCTAATGATTTATCAGAGTGCCATACATCAAGGACCTACTGGTGCTGCAGAAGTCAGAGTCAGTGTATTACAGTGTAGCTGCGTCATTGTGACCCAGATTCCTGTCCTGGTGGAGGTTTACCAACTATGTCTGGGAGTCCCTTGGGCGGTGCCAATTGGCTCAGTACTGTCCATTTTGAAGAAGCGATGGTCATGGATTGGTCAGCCAAATATTTGGGGATATTGATGGAGAAAGAGTTTCAGTCATACATGGACATTGTACGACTTGGTATACATTTGATTGGCATAGCTTGTGATTATATTACATGTGCTTTTCTTCCAAGGAAGCCTTTATACTAGTTAGTTGCCCATTAAGTAGAGATGGAGAACTGTGAGGAGTGAGGAGCGATCCTGCTGCTCTTTCATAAAAAAATAATAAGCCTTGTGTTACTAAGAAGCCTATCGAAATTCACTCCTGCAGGTTCCAGCTCACTGTGGAAGTATTTGATTACCTGGATACAGAGCTGAGGCTAGCGGAGACAGGTGAGAATCCCCTGCATCTCCCTTACAGATCCTACTTTCACCTCTGAAAGGATGGGAAACCTAAGCTACAGGGCAGTTGTCTGTTTCCATTAACAACGTGTGCCTGAAATAAAATAAGGACAGGATAGCAGCCAGTGAAGTCTAGTGAGCTGTTGAGGGTGCAACTTAATTGCCTAACTTTTGATTATAACTTTAGAACATTAGTAAACGTATTGAAGGGATGCTAAGATAGTGTAAATTAAACACATTTGTAAAACATTTTGTTTGCTAATTGTAATTAGGGCTCCTCTTATTATGAATAGGGCATATTCCTATAAATAGTTTATAAATGTTTGTAATTGGAGAACTTTTTCCTTCTTCTGATTGGCATCATCCACCTCCCCGCCCTGCAGGATGTCACCATAGCATTTCACCCTGAACAACCATAAACAAACCCTGCAACTGTAAACAACCCTGGCTGCCTTTCTGACTAACTAACTGGGGCATCTTGCAGTCAGGAAACCTGGCAACTTGTGCTATTGCACATGTACCCACACTAGTGCTGCAGTAGATATGCTGAGAACTGTTTTCCACCTACTCAAGTGGTGTTGACTCAGGAATGTTGAGGCCATTGACTGTGCCAGTGACAGAGAAAAGTGTTTCACCCAAGCCACTAATAGCAACTCCTGCTTTCTGAGGTCATGTTTGTTTGTGTGGATCTGTTCTGTTTGTATTGTATGTTTCCTACCCACCACATGTTTTGGTTTGTTGTTCTGTGATCTGCAGTGATCCGGCAGCTTAATAGCTCCAGTACAATCTCTACGATGACGTCTGGCCAGTGTCGTCTGGCAGCCCTCATTCAGGTCATCCAGGACTGCAGTCACCTCTACCACTTTTCAGTCAAGCTGCTTTTTAAGCTACACGCCTGTATGTTTGCCCTCATGAAAGCGTCTTCTGAACTGCACGATTTTTTCAATTAAAATCTAACATGTGAGAGAAAAGATATGATTTGATTTAAAAGCAGAATGTTTATAGTGATATATGATGCAAGTTATATTTATGTAGTTTCGTATTTCTTCTTGCTGTAAACCATGCTTGGGTTACAAAAATCTTTTCAGTGACTTTGTCTCTTACATGTCCTATTTTTCAGGTCTCCCAGCAGACACCCTGCAAGGACACCGTGATCGTTTCCATGACCAGTTCCACAGGTAAGTCACCTATTGCTGCAGGCTGCTGGTAAACGAGGGAGGGAGGTGAGAGTAAGAGGGACCCTTAGTATAATAGAGCGGCTTCTCCTTCTCCCTGGCCTGGGTTACTCTGAGCCAGTGTCTCCCTACCACCCAGCTTCCACCCATCATATTCCTGTTGTCTCTGTCAAACAATGGACTGTGACGTTGATAACGGAAAGGAACTTGTCAGGATCCTCATTAGCTGTTGCAAATGCAGCCTAGCTTTCCCTGGGTCCGCACAAATCACAAAGCGTGACAAAACAACAGTAGTAGACCAGAGCAACTCCAAGACAGAATAGTATTAAAAGTAAATGTGTTAAAAAGGTAGCAGACTAAAATACAAATATACTAAAAAAAAACAAATATCAGAGAGCTGCTGTGTCTCATTATACATTCACAATTTAGTCAAGTAGCGGCATTAATCCAGAGGGACTAAGAACGGTAGTGCATGCATTTTAAGATGGCTAGGTGAAACAACCACGCAACTCAGTTGAATAATTACATCTAACTGAATGAAGCGGATATCAGCAAAGTGATGCGCTAGAACATGCAAATAATGTATTACATGCATTGAACTCTCCATGCGTTAGTATACCAAGGCAAAGCAGGGTATGCTTGTGCAGTTATTTTAGGTATTCTTTGACATGGTAGGGTTCTACGGTTCCTGAAAATTGCCATCTGCTGTCCTAGTCGAGGAAGCTGCTTCCACCATTAAGGTGTAAGGAGAGAAGAGTTTTGACTGGGCAGATTGTGCTACCTTAACGTGGGGCCTGGGGAGAACAGTCCAGCTTGAGATGTGCACAAGTGGAGTGTATGCAGAAACAGGTTGACATGGGAGAACTTGAAGGCTAAACACCAGTTGGGTGTTTTCTGGATAAGTTGTAGGGGTTTGGTGGAACATGCCGGGAGCCCCCCCACCCCCCACAACAGGGAGTTGAGGTAGTCCAGATGTAAGATGACAAATGCCAGGATCAGTGCCTGTGTAGCGTCCTGTGTGAAGTAAGGTTGTAACCTACGAATGTTTTAGAGCATAGCTCTTCAACCCTC
Source organism: Esox masquinongy (assembly GCA_016801175.1). Lineage (NCBI taxonomy): Eukaryota > Metazoa > Chordata > Actinopteri > Esociformes > Esocidae > Esox > Esox masquinongy. The sequence continues at coordinate 39,153 of JACXGI010002749.1, read as the reverse complement.
TCCTGGGGACCCCCCACCACTCCATCAATTAGATGTATCCTAGAGCTAGCACACCTGAATCAACTTAACTAATTAACAAGCCCTTACCTGTTGAACGAGGTGAGCTAGTTCAGGGCTAAAACTAAACTGTGAGTTATGTTTTAGAGCATGAACCTGCATGAGCAAGTCAACTGCTTGATGTTTGCAGTGAACAATAGTGTGTTGTTTAAGGTCGCAGCAAGGTTTTCGCACTGAGTTCTCAACTGTGATGGACATTTCCCTGGATGAAGTGCAGCTTGTCTTGTCAAGGTTAAGCTACAGTTGCCAAGCAAAGATCTCAGCCAGACATGCAGAGTTATCGGAGGGTGGGGCACAGCAATATCCAGACCAAGTGAGGGTATCACAGAGCCAAATGAGAGAAGAGGACAGGACCTAGAACCAAGCCCCGGAGAACACTGCGAGGAACCACGTCCGATACTGGGAAAGTTAGTGATAAGATGTGGAAATAGGGCAGAGAATGGGGGAAGAGTCTGACTCAGAAAACAGAAGGGAGAATAATTTTGGCAGATGGGAGATGATAAAATAGAGGAGGGAACAGTTGGGGGTAGACAACGAGTTTTGTGATAATGCATTACCATCTGGGTAGAGAAGGAGAGTGTAGAGTTGGATTAGAGCGAAAGGGAGAAGGAGACAAAGTGGTGATGGGAGACCTGGTGTGGGTTAGCAGTGGGTTTAGTCCATAGCCAGCATCTAGTAGAGAAGAGGTCAAACGCATTGCCTGTTCTGTGAATTGGAGGTGACTGGGAAAGGGTGGGGTTGTGAGAAGAAAGGAGTGAAAATTAATTATAGGCAGATGTTGGTTGAACATGGAGAAAAGGGAACAGGAATGAAAAATAATTCAGAGCTGAAAGCATACAATGACATTTATTTTATAATCTTTACATTGGGTGACAAAACTATCGCTTGACAAGATGCCCCTTGAGCTGCTGTTAAAGGAACTAGGAGGCTTAAATATTTGCACTAATGGTGAGCAGCCTGAGAGAGGTCAAAACACTCCCGTTTAAGCCTGGCAGTAAATTGGGGCAGTGAAACAGTGACAGAATTGTTGAACCAGTTCACAGATAAACTGGACTACTTAGAGCAGACATGACTTAAGTGATTCTAACTAGTAATACTAGACAGCAATACATCAAACAGATGGCATACTTAGCTCTTTTGAGTAGTCAAATAGCCTAGCTCTAAATGCAGCACACTAACAAGTGGTGCCTTCAGTTGATAAATGTCCCCCCGCCATGTCTCGTTACGCTTTAGATATTTCCTTTGGAAGGTCACGTGCCAGTGATCTCAATTGTGGATATTATCTCCTCATCGTATTTATGTTCCAGAGCATACTTCCTTGCTGAGCGAGCAATGTCATTTTGCAGAAACCTTTGGCAAGATTTGATCTTTTGCTCTCCCGAACCTGCTGAGGAGTTGCTGCTTTTTTTTTTTTAATCATATCTTGTACTATATATACCAGCCTTTGTAACTTTAGCTGTACTTGATATGTAGCCCTTATTATGTTCACATAAGAACAAAGTTCTGAACTGTTGTTAAAAAATATATGAATGCACATGGATGATATAGCTCCAGTAGTTTTTATAAAAACTTGGTGGGTTAATTGATAACCTGAACCAGGACAGTCCTCCTGAGAGGACTTGATTAAAATCAGTTTATAGTCGTGTCACCCAGAAAATAGCATTAGACACATTACATATATATTATTTAGAAATTGGCTGTTAGCACTTGGTGGCTAATAGCAAAATTCCAAAAGAGGTTTTAGATGAGGCAGCTGAACTTCCAACCACTACATTAAACATTTGATTCTCTAAAATTAACTTAACATAGCAGACGTAAAAGAAACATATCATCGGCCAAATTTACTTTCTAGTCCTGACAAGAAAAAAAGTAAAAAATACATCTTGAGGTTTTTCTGGACTGTGCATCTAATCTGGTAAATGGCATGGTGGGGGAATGTGTCACTGGTAATGCCTATAACTGAAAGTTCACCAAAGGCATCACAGGCTGTCTTTCCATTTCTCACAAAACTGGAAAATCCAGTTGTTGGGGAGCCCACTGTGGATCCTTTAAAATGATACAGCAACTCCTTCCCTGTCTGTCGGTATTCTTGTCTATTCTGTAGTGGGTTTCTTGTTTTGCTACTGCTGTATCATCAAAAGAATTGCCTGAGTCAGTCCGATGTGAACATGTTTCCTTAACCATATGAGCAGTTTTGGCAGTACCAGGTGACATTACAACAATCAGCATGGACAGCAGAAAATATTACGTTTCATTATCTCCTTAACATATTCCTTATGTTTCATGTATTTAATACACAAAACAACATGTTATAGATTTAAGAAACATCATTTAAATTAGTGGTGGAAATGTTTTGCCTTACAGCCTCAAGACCTTTTTCAACAAAGCCAGGGACATGCAGTACTTCAAGAGACTCATCCAGATCCCTAAGCTGCCAGATGTAAGCATATAGAAGTGGAAAGACACTGTAGGTGTTCCCAATTACTAGAGGGGCTATGTTATAATCCCTCAAAGCTCTAAAACAGGGTGCTAATGGCATCCATTCTGGTCAGGGGACCAAACCAGTCAAATTTGAATAAATGGATCTACGTTGTAAATCAGATTTTGTGCAGTTGTAAAATGTAGAAGGTTCTTGGCAATTGCACCATTTCAATTCCCAATTTTATGGTGGATTTATTCCCAGTCACCTCCTAACTTCCTGCACGCGGCCTCCTTGGCCAAGCACGCAAGGCCGGTGGTCGTCATCCCGGACGAAGATGAGCCTGAGCAGCAGGATGATGATGATGATGACCCTGAACCGCTGATCGATGTCAGCGAGATCCCCGTGCCCACCACGGCGGTGCCACAAGCAAAGGTACGACTCATAAGTCATGTGTAAGTCTGCACAAACAGGGACCACATTCTGTAGCCAAGACCAATTTAACAGAAAGGTATAACAAATGCTAACCTAGAAAAGCATTAATGCATCTTCTCTGACCTGATTATTATTATTTTGTTGCAGTTTGACATATTTGATCAGACCTTTGGACCTGCCAACGGTGGTTTTGACGACAGGTTAGTCATTTGTCTTTTGCCTTGAAACTGAAGGATGCCTAATTGTTTTTTAACTAATAGATATGTCAGTAGATTCTTGTTGTTTATTGAGATAGTGGTGTGTGTTTATTCTAACGGTTTGTTACTGTCTACAGGGAAATCCAAATTGAGACCCTCAAGCGGGACTTGGAGCTGTTGAGGTTAGAGCTGGAAAGGGTCAAAGGAGAGGTAATAATATACGAGTTCAAAGTTGGTACAGTTGTTCATGAAATGCTTCCCACAACTAGACACCAAAAAATTGCTTATTTAAGATTTTAATAATAATGCCTGCTAATTATTTAAAAAAAAAAAAACAGTGATAGTGTGTTATCGCAAGAGGAATTTAGGTCATGTGTTGGGTGGATGCAAGGACTGATCTTGACATGTGGAATGTGGCAGCTGGTCTCAGAATGGGAAATGATGTCTGTCTGTTGTCAGAGAAGAACCAAAGGACGGAGTGTAAAGTTGACGTGGAAATTTCATTTGGCCTGTTTCAAAACTCACCATGCGACAATAAATATGATCATGTTGGCATGGTGACCTGTGGTGGTAGTAGATAATTTACACAGGGGAGGTTTACTATGGTGACTGACTGCCAGCCTCCTCCCTCCTGCAGGCCCAACGCTACATCACCCAGCTCAAGTCTCAGATCAACAGTCTGGAGGCGGAGCTAGAAGAACAGCGAGTGCAGAAACAGCGTGCCCTGGTGGAGAACGAGCAGTTGCGCATGGAGTTGGAGGCCACGCGCCGCCGTAATGCTGAACACGAGAGCCTGCAGGCCAGTTTTGGAGAGGCAGAGCGTAAGAAAGGGCACTCACTAACAGTGTGACTACTCATGTTCAGTGGAACGCTCTCCAACAGACCCCCCCCCCCTAACATCTCTCTCCCTGACTCTCAGAGAGAGCCCAGGTCACAGAGCAGCGCTACAATAAGTTAAAGGAGAAGCACACTGAGCTGGTGTCTAGCCATGCGGAACTGCTGAGGAGGGTATGGTTTTTGAGGAACCTCACTGGTCTTCGTGTAGTGCTGTGATTTTTTTGTTTTGTTTGTTTCATTGATATATGGAATTACCTCAGCCTGTATATTTCCTTATAATGTTAATCAAGTTTTTAACAAAGTGTGCATGTGACATTTTACTGGCAGAGTGCAGACACAGTGAAGATGCTGTCAGTTACCCAGCAGACCCAAGAGGAGGTGGAGAGGACCAAGCAACAGCTAGCGTTTGAGGTGGAGCGCATCAAACAAAATGCGGACATGAAGGTTTGTGTTATTGGCAATAGTGATCCAGGACCATTGACATAATCTTTCCCATTGATGTTATCTTTCTCTGCTACATGAACATTGATCCAAAGGATTAAATGTTAGTGTCTTTTTGGTTGTTGCAGGTTGAAGAGCAGAAGTTTGAAATACAGAAGCTCAAACGGGAGTTTGAGGAGAAGAGGGCAGAGCTGGAACGTGTCAAAGGCACTTTACACAGCAATGAGAAGGTAAGGCAATGATGCTGTATATATTCAACCAATAAGTCAATTACCTCACCTAAATAATGGCTGTCATTGTGGTGTATCTGATTCAACTTTATGCAAAGCAAAATAAAGAGTCACCACATTTTCCTATCATGCAAATCGTAATTGTCTGGGAAGCCCAGAGGTACCGGCACTGTGTGACCGAGGAAATAAATGTGATGACATATATGGAAGTGTCACGAACATCACAAAGGCCTTTTCATTAAAGTGAATGTACATATTGTGTTTGATCTGCCATGTCCCCTTCTTCCTCCATCACATCCACTTTCCTAGGTGGGGGAACAGTTGACCAGCTCCATGTCAGCGCTGCAGGCAGAGAAGGAGCGTCTGATGCGCTCTATGAGTGAGAAGGAGGCAGAGCTGTCTTCCCTGCGCCAGGCTGCACAGCTGCAGCAATCATCCCTGCAGCAGGAGAGAGAGAGGAGCACCAAGGAGCTGGGAGAGCTACAGGGCAAGCTGAAGGAGAAGGTCAGTCAGGACAGCACAGACACATAACAGCACATCTCTAATGAAAGGCTTATTTTAGTTTAGTCTTTTGTCAGGTCATCCCAGGTTGCTCAACTTGAAATAAACCTGCTAGGCATCAGATGATATCTCTTCTTCCCTTTCGCTTCCTATTTCTGTGCATGCGTGTCTCTGCGTGTCTCTGCGTGTCTCTGCGTGTCTCTGCGTGCCTCTACGTGCCTCTGCCTGTCTCTGCGTGCGTAGTCTAGTCGTGAGGAGCAGTTGAAGCAGAAGTTGCTGGATGAGCAGTTCACCCTGCTGCAAGGAACCGTCGCTGAGGCTGAGAGCATCATCCAGGACGCTGTAGCCAAGCTGGATGACCCCCTGCACATCCGCTGCACCAGCTCCCCAGGTCAACACCAACACCACACTCATGTAGCCCACACATTTCAGCTAGTGGTGGGTTTCATGTCGTCCTGTAGAAGGAAGAATTAGTCGGTAGTGATAGGATTTAATGGGATCATTCGTGTATGTACTAATACTCAACAGAAATGCTTTTTTAACTTTTCTCCTCGTCTGTCCATCACCAAAGATTACCTGGTCAGTCGGGCAGAGGCCACTTTGGGCTCCATTGACAAGGTCAAAAGGGGTCACTCTGAGTACCTGACGAACATGGGAGGTGAGATATCATAATATGGTAGTTCTTGTAGTGTGTGTCACAAATGTGTACTTGTTAGTTTCAGGGCAGGGCTGAGTTGCTGCCGGCACTGAGGGATGATTCTCCTTCCTGTGTTTCTAGATGCTGGCGGGCTGTTGAGGGCCCTGACCCAGTTCTCCCATCTCACCGCCGACACCATCATCAACGGCAGTGCAACAGCACACATGGCTCCCACCGACCACGCAGACCGTAAGGACATTCATTCTTTCCTGTTTGAAAGATGTCTTGTTGCATTTTAATGAATGAGATATTGAATCAGATATTGGTCTGCTTTATAGGGCATATTTGCTTTTTGGCATGTTAGTGTAAACTCATAAGAGCACTTCTCACATCTTAAACTCTTAGTTAATATACTGCAGTAATTGTCAGGCAGGTATTTGATGACGTTCTAGTTGAATTGCTTTTCTTTTTGGAAGGTGAAGGTCTAAAGCTTTCGCTTAATTTGAAATCAAAATGCTACTTGTCAGAAAACAGGTGCTGTTCTAGTCTGTTGAACTTATTTATAAAATGCAAGCCTGCTAATAAATTTTATCAAACTCTAATTGTATTTAAATCACTATGCATTTCTTCAATCTAATTCAGGCAAAGTCCTCAAATCACCATGTGTTTCTTCAATTCATATGTCCATTGTAATAATAATATAAATGCCATGGTATGTTATTAATATAATATAAAATGCATTATTTTTAGAAGGACTGTTTGATGTTTTTCTCTAAGTCAACAACAATATAAGCAGTTGAGGTCCTTCAGTATTGCAATACATTAATTGAAGTGCCTGAATTTCACTTGTCAATGACTATGAACCCTGTATTATTTACTACAATATACAGGTCTACGTAATGTTGTAGGCTTAGGTAATGTTGTAGTCTGATGTGGCCATGGGGTCAATGATCTGGGGGTCCTTGGCATTTGAAATCCTCATGTGCTGGATTATGAACTTGTTTCTAGTTGTCAACATTGTCCCCGAGGCCTGGTCACTCAGATCCCTTCAACACTAGTACTTAAACGCGCCAAAACCATTCTGCTGCCAAACATGCCAGATCTGCCTAGCTCTCTTTTGTATCATTGGTGGCAGGACCCAGCCCCATCTAACCCCTGATGACATTGCCAGAATGTGTCTGTTTCACTTCTGCACCGTTACAGGTCTGACAGAGAATTGCAGGGGCTGTGCCACTCAAAGTCTGCAGTTCTTGAAGGATCTGAAGTCCAAGGCCTCGCTACAGAGGGCTGATCCAGCCTCCATTCGCGTAGTCGTCCAAAAGATCCTGATGCTTGGAAAGGTAAAGGGGCTACTGGATGAGATCGGGTGGTCAGAGATGGGTGCTAGGGGGGCAACAGAGTACATTTCTAACTTGAGTAGCATCAGCCACCACAGTGGTTCAGTTCTCATGTCCTCTCTTGCCATTTTCACAGACACTCAAGACTGGACTAAGTGTTTTTCTCCCCATTTTTTTATCATAATCTCATGATCTCCTTTAATCTTTAGGAGCTGCGGCCCAAAGGCATGGATGTGCGACAGGATGAGCTAGGAGATCTGGTGGACAAGGAGATGGCAGCCACGTCAGCAGCTATCGAGGAGGCAGTGCGCAGAATTGATGTGAGGATCACAGCTAAATATAACACACCACTGCCGGGAGGAATGACAAGAAGTTCAACACTAGCTTTCTCACTCACTATCTACCATATATCTTTTATACCATGGCTACTGTCTGTCTAAATTACTGTCTGTTCCTACAGGAAATGATGAATCAGGCACGAAAGGACACCTCTGGGATCAAACTTGAGGTCAATGAGAGGTCAGCAATGCAATATTTGATTTATGCACGTTACATTTCAACAATGTTTCTTCCATGTTCCTCACCTTACTTTAACTCTTCCTTGTCTCATAGGATCCTGAACAGCTGCACAGGCCTGATGAAAGTGAGATGGCTGCTTTTGAACCTGCAGTTTTGATTGATCTTAACAAAGGGTTTGGTGAACATCCCAGTAATGTTGCCTTTTACTTCTCCCATCAATCCAACTCCCTTAGGCCATCCACCTGCTGGTCCTGGCGTCCACTGACCTACAGAAGGAGATTGTCGAGGGAGGGAGGGTACGTTTTTCTAAACTGAATTGTATTCGTACAGTTGTCTACATTTTATGTAGAAAGTTGTCAGTGCAGCACACAACCAGTGCAGGTCTAGGTTTTGTTCTTACTAGAGGAGTGTCCTAAGAAGTCACTTTTTTCCACTCTAGGGTGCAGCCACTATTAAGGAGTTCTATGCCAGGAACTCCCGTTGGACGGAGGGACTCATCTCTGCCTCTAAAGCTGTGGGATGGGGAGCTACACAGATGGTGTAAGTTCATTACCACAGGGTTGTGTTGGCTTGTCGTCTCGGCGTGTTAGACACACGGTGATATCCCATGTTAAAGGACGGCGACAATGGTGACGCAGTGTTTGCCTGGTCTCTCCCACAGTGAGTCTGCTGACAAGGTAGTGCTGCACACAGGCAAGTATGAGGAGCTCATCGTCTGCTCCCACGAGATCGCTGCCAGTACAGCACAGCTGGTTGCTTCCTCCAAGGTGAGAAAACGGATGTGCAGAATTTTGATTTATGTTCTCCCTTTCCCCATCTATGTTTGCTAATTCTAATTTCTTTAGTTTCCCTTTGTTGTTCTTTATGGGGGTATTTTTTTTTTTTGTACCTTCCCTCTGTTTAGGTCAAGGCTGACCGCAACAGTACAAAACTGACAGCTCTTCAGCAGGCTTCTCGCCGTGTGAATGAGATGGCAGCCAGCGTAGTGGCCTCTACCAAGACAGGCCAAGAGCACCTTGAGGATAAGAGTAAGTGTCTGGACTGGGTTATGCGTCTGACAAAACAGATGATGTGAACCCTTTTGGATCTCATGATTTGGTTTTCTGCCTTTCTGTTTCTGCTACAGATACCATGGACTTCTCCGGAATGTCCCTAATCAAGTTAAAAATGGAAGAAATGGAGTCGCAGGTGAGTTATGGGGCCCGTGTGGGTCTGGGGCCCGTGTGGGTCTGGGGCCCATGTGGGTCTGGGGCCCATGTGGGTCTGGGGCCCATGTGGGTCTGGGGCCCGTGTCTGTCACAATGCAAATGTCACCCTCTGTTGTCTGTGCATCTCAGGTGAAGGTGTTGGAGCTAGAGAATCAGCTGGGTAATGAGCGTCTGCGTCTGGGAGAGCTCAGGAAGAAGCATTATGATATAGCAGGTGTTCCAGCAACAGACTTCTCGGAGGACAATGGCCTGGCCTCCGTACCTACCTCTGTTGCTCCACCCTCGCCCAACCCCACCAAACCTAGTATCATGAGGAAGCCTGCCTTGGCTCAGAAACCCAATGTACCACCTAAAAATATGGTAACAGTCTAAATGGATAGATTAATGTTCATGTTTAGGATAGTTTCCGGAAGTAAAACGTACACATGAATACAGAAAGACTGTCTGCTGTGACATTTCTTAAGTTTTTGTTTCAAACATGTGTTGTTTTGTTTTGTCATTTCAGCCCAGGTAGACAGCTGCAAGTTGAAGGACATGTCTGTAATGGATGGTCGGAACAAAGACACCAATCGTATGAAGTGAACACAGGGTCCCTTTGAGCTGCTTTCAACCGGACAATCCTCCATCCTAAACCCAACCTCTTCTTTTTTTTTTTTTTTTCTTTGACAAACTGGAACTGCCCTTCTTCGGGCTGATTTTCCCACAGTGCTTTCTGCTTCTAAAAGCAACACACTGGATCCTTCTTTCATGGATTAACACTTGAGTGCCATCAAGGTGGTATTCTTTATTATAGTGGACATAATTTTAATTAAAATGACAATAATTTTAAGAAATCACGCTAATCCTTTTTAATACAACAATGCCATTTTGTGTCTAAACTTTTTACTTTTAATTAATGCTTTAAGAAAAAGACTGGCTGTGGATCTGAATGGTCTTTGGCCTTTTACTATTTCTGGCACTATGAATCCAGAAGCTTCTTAGCATGGGCAGATCTCATTCTGTGCTTGTGTTTATGCTCTTTACATAGCCGTGTCTGTTGCTGAACATTCCCAGTCCCACTTGGAACAAACCTTCCATAAATATATGTATGTGTTTTATATAGGCTTTGTAGGAAATATTCACTCTGTTTTAACTTAGGATATATTGCAATAGGAGAAGCATGGTGCAGTCTACACATTGAATTGGGACACTACTTGTCTGCCCCTGCTTTACCAAAGTTCGCAATGATCATTCATGTAGGTTACCTTGCGGTTTTGTTGTTTGTGTCAGGCTTTTGTTTGTAAAAGCTGTTACAACAGACGGTTGTAGCCTACAACATGTTGAAGTATGTTTAGTACAACTCGCAGAAGGAGCGGTAGGCTGTTTCTTTTTGGGATATTTGTTCAAATACTGGCAGGATTTTTATTTCTGCTGTTCAGAATAATGAGGTGGAGACATAGGCTACATGTTGATGAAATTGTGAGTAAAGCTGAATGTGCCGAAAAGTAAAGCTGTAAATCTATGAAAAAATGTTTTTTAATAGTTTATTAGAATGGACAGGATCACTGAAATATATAAAATGACAGCAACATATTAAACTAGGCCAGACCTGTGACAGCCTCTTAAAACACATTGCTTGGGAGCATCTTTGTGGAGTGCCTCACTGTATTTTTTGTTATTTTTCTATATATCAGTTGGTGCTTGCTAAAGCAGGGAGATTTTGGCAAGTAATGCAGAAAAGCACATTTTCACATGCCGAGTCCATGTTGGAGGCCTCTGAAGTCGGACCAGCGTGTCATTCACACTAGTTGTATGCATATGTGTGCTTCATTCCTTTACATATCCCTGAACATGATCATCAGTAAGACCAGGAGTTGAACATGTTTAGAGAAAGACCTCCCAACCCTGTTTAGGTTACCATGTTTAACTAGATCTGTCTAGATTAACCTGACATTCCACAGTTGGTCTTTTCAGTGCCTATTTACGTGTATATGGGTATAATTAGGCACTTTATATTCATTAACAATAAGAAATTCACTCAATGTACAAATTATATGTATCTCGTCTAGGGCCCCCTAACCAATTAATGTCTCACAATGTTGTCACCGGACATTGGTACACAAAGGGAATCCCCTTACTTGACAATAAACCATTCTCACCTTACAGTACATTTTTGGAGGAAGGACATATTCTTGTAACTTTCCCAGGGTGAAAGGGACAGGAAATAATAAAAATGTTATGGCACATGGGGCTGTACAATGCTGTAGTATGCCGAACTTCTCTTTTGTTTGTGGGAGCTAAAGATTCTTACTTGTATGTATGTTCTGGTCTTTTCTCTGTTTTAAACATGTCTTTATACATTCAAATATAGTAATATATTTTAGTAAAGATTACTGTTACTGTGGATCACCCTTGTAATAACTGTATATGTCAAATGAACAATAAATGTTTAGACCTAGTGAATGTATTACTGTTTGTTCCTCTTAGATGTCATGTTGTAACAGTAAATGTCTAATGCCGTTTTTCACTAAAAGTGCCATTAATCTACACACAATATCCTGTAAGAATAAAGCAACCTAACTTTTTTTTATAAAATTATTTCCAAGTTATGATATTGAATCTACATAAGTATTGAACCTTTATTCGGTACTCTATAGCAGTGCCTTTGACAGTAATTATAGCTTCAAGTTTTCTCTGGTCTTCCTCGACCAGCTTTGCACAGCTGGATTTGGGTAGATTCTCCCATTCTTCCTGGTAGAACCACCTAAGCACTGTCAAATTGGATGGGGAGCGTTAGTGAAGTGCCATCTTCAGGAACCCCACAAATGTTCAGTCGTGTTCAGATCCGGGCTTTGGCTTGGGACTCTTAAGGGCATTCACTGACTTGATCCAGAGCCACTCCAGTGTGGTCTTGGCTGTGTGCTTCAGGTCGTTGACATGCTGAAAGATCAATCCACCCCATTCTGAGGTCCTTTGTGCTCTGGTTCAGGTTTTCTTCTAGAACTGTATTGTACTCAGTTCATTTGTCCTTGACCAGTCTCACAGTCCCTGCCTCCGAAAAGCATTCCCATAGTATAATGCTCCCTCCATGCTTCACCATAGGGATACTATTAGGCTGCTGATGAATGGTATCTTATTTTCACCAAACATTGCACTTGGCTTTCAGGCCTAATAGTTTGATTTTGGTTTCATCAGACCAGAGGATCTGTTTCCTCATGCTCTTAGTCCCTCAGGGGGCATGTCATATGCCTTTTACTCGAGTGGCTCCCGTTTAACCAATCTAGCATAAAGGTCTGACTGATGAAGTGTTGCAGCAGCGATGTTTGTTCTTTTGGCAGGTTCTCCCATCTCTGCAGAGAAACACTGAAGCTATTTTAGTGGCCACTGGGTTCTTGATCAACTCCCTGACCTATGATGTTCTTGCCAGGTTACTTTCTCCACATTTTGTTGTTATAGACTGGATATACAGCTCTGAAAAAAATTAAGAGACCACTCATAATTTTTCTTAAATCAGCATCTCTACATGTATGGCAGCCATTCCAGTGTCTGTTGAATTCCAACACAGGCACACCTCATTTTACTTAATGAGGTACTGATTAGGTGATTACCTGAACCAAATCTAATTTAACGAGGAAAAGTATAAAAACCACTGCTGTGGTCATCACTATCCTCTTGCAATAGGACCAGCTGGATGGCAAAAACAGTGCAAGTAGTACCTCAAAGGTAATTTGAATAAAAAAAATAACTATTCAGCATGACAAGAGTTGAAAAGAAAATCTTTGAGTGAGGAAAAGAAGGGTTCAATTCTGGCTTTACTGGCAGAGGGATACAATGAGCGTCAGGTTGCTTCCATCCTGAAAATTTCAAAGATGGCGGTTCATACGAATAAGGTCAAGCAACAGACATTGGGGACAACAAAGCTACAGACGGGCAGAGGGCGAAAACGACTGTCCATTGACCAAGGCTAATTGGTGGAGGATCAGTGATGATCTGGGGATGCTTCAGCAAGGCTGGAATCTGGCAGATTTGTCTTTGTGAAAGACGCATGAATCAAGCCAAGTACAAGGTTATCCTGGAAGAACACCTGCTTCCTAATGCTCTGACAATGTTCCACCAACTGGTTTTTCCAGAGAATTGAGAATTGTTTTTTCCAGCAGAACAATGCTCCATGCCACACAGCCAGGTCAATCAAGGTGTGGATAGAGGACCACCAGATCAAGACCCTGTCATGGCCAGCCCAATCTCCAGAACTGAACCCCATTATTTTGGGCCAGGAGTGGCATAAAGTCACCCTACAGCTATGTGACAGACTGGTGGAGAACATGCCAAGACGCATGAAAGCTGTGATTAAAAATCAGGGTTATTCCACCAAGTATTGATTTCTGAACTCTTCATAAGTTAAAACATTAGTATTTTGTTGTTGAAAAATGAATATGAATTTTTCTTTGCATTATTTGAGGTCTGAAAACAGTGCATCTTTTTTTGGTTATTTTCACCAGTTATTTTCTACAAATAAATACTCTAAATGAGAATATTTTTATTTGGAATTTGGGAGTAATGTTGTCAGTAGTTTATAGAATAAAACAAAACTGTTCATTTTACACATACCTATGAATAGTAAAACCACAGAAACTGATAATTTTGCAGTGGTCTCTTAATTTTTTCCAGAGCTGTATATATAAAATATATATTTTTTCCCATCATCTACATTATACCCAATACCACAACTTTTTCATTATCGGGTAATGGCCAGATAGCCAAAGCTAGGAAGAATATTTGTGGTTCCAAACTTATTCCATTTCACAGTGATGGAGCCCTTTGTACTCATGGAAATGCTTTAGGGTTTTTTATAATAACCTTCCACAGATCTATTCCTCAACTCAATTCTATCGCAGCTCTCCAGAGAGTTCCTTGGACTTCATAGCTTAGGTTTTGCAGACGCACTGTGGGCCCTTTTTATAGATAGGACATGATTTGGAAAGGCACACACCTATCAGTTGAGATGGACTCCAAGTTCAAAAAACATCAAGAGGATCTAAGGACAAAGGATGCATCTGAGCTAAATTTGGAGTCTCATGGAAAAGGATTTGAATACTTCTGTACATTGGTTTTGATTTTCAATAAATTGCCACACATTTCTAAATGTTTTCGCTTTATCATTACAGAGTATTGTGTGTAGATGATGAGAAAAAATATATTCAATAATATATCAGTTATATCAGTCAATAATACAACAAAATAGGGAGAAGGTGAATGGGTCTAAATACTTCCCGAAGGCTGCAGCCTGTTGAAACCTATAAGGCTGAAGCACAGTTCTTTAAAATGGTTTTAAAACAGACTAAACTTAATGCATTCCATATTAATACTGGGCAAGAGTGACATTAATTCAGAGGGTAGAAAGAAGCCACTCCGGTGACCTGAAAGCTCTACTGACACATGGTTCACTTCAGCAGTAGACCCAAGAATAACTTGACATGCGCAGTAGGCTTCTGTTCATATCAGGGGCTTACATTTCACTATCTGGTTACAATAACTTGAGCGATTTAACAGTAGGTTATAAGTTAGAATTGCCGTGACGAGTTGTTCCAGACAGTACTGTAAGATTTTACGAAAATAAAAATTATTTTTCGGAAGGACATAACCGGAAGGTTCCAGTCGGGCGAGAGGTGAGCAGCTGTCATGGATGACGTGAGAATAGTCTTGGACAAAAATGCGACGGAGTTGACTGTTATGGACGTTTATGACATCGCCGCGGTTATGGGTCTGGAGTTTGAACACATTGCCGATCAGTTTGGGTGCGAGGCTTTACTGAGGCTGATGCCTAAAGTGGTCCGGGTTTTGGAAATGCTGGAGGTGCTCGTCACCCGCAATAACAACTCCGAGACAGAGGAACTACGGCGCGATCTGGACATGTTGCGGCTGGAACGGAAAGATAGACTGGAGAAAGAGAAGATACGTCTACGGGTTTGTCTGTTTACCAAAATATACGCGTGTAACAATCGAAGGACAAGTCAAAGATACTTTAGTTGGAAGATGAACAGTAAGGGCTTCACTATCGTATATGTAGGCGATGGCATGACAGTCGACCCATGTGCAGAAACGGTTCGGTTCACATGCCTTTTTTTCCTCGCCCTGTGGATTAAAAAACTTAATTATAGGCTTAATGGAAAACGCTTGATTGACTTTCATAAACATCATCTACACGTTTTTACGTAGGCCTACGACAGATAGGCTTTGGATTTTCCATACGTGAACATAGTCGGATATTCGACAAGTTCCAGTGGTAACGAGTTTGACCAATTAGCCTACTAATGGCTTGTCGAATAAGTTTGCAGTTATGTGATATGATTTGGTGAGGTGTCTCTGGAAAGGGTTAACTGAGAAAAAAGGCGGCGGCCAGCAGTAGGTACAGGTGGACAGACGATGAGGTTATTATTTGTAATAGAGGGATTCTTGATTCATCATGATATGTCAAAGTACTTAGTTTTGCGCGGTCGCCTTCAGATGACATGAACCGCGTCGATGAACGGACAAATCAAAATTATGACAACTTGCCCAGTAGGCATAAATTATTGATGAATTTGCAACAATTTGCGCGTTTTAATTCAACCATGGAAACTCAGCGTTTCCGATATTTTATTAGACAATATAGAATGCATGCAACAAAGTGCTTTTGCAGGTAATGATGTCAAAATTTTAATAATATAATTTTATTTAATTCGTTACGAGTCAGCTTGGAAACGCACCTTGATTTGTGACTTGCGCTTATAGGCTAGCCTACTTTTTATGCGAAATTTAGAATTTGCGCGTATGTGCGTAATCTGTAAGTAGAATTACTAACGTAGCCTACGTCTGTTAGCCATGAAAGTTTGAAAGCGAGTTTTGAAATACGAGTCACGTGTTGGCACATAAATGACATAGTACGCAATGTTTGACAACGCACGCAGTGGACCTGTTTTGGCTCAACAGTGCTTTTACAACCAGTGGCCAAGAATCACAGAATTAATCTTTAATATGGAATGAAACGACCACTCACTATGTTTTCATTTGATTATTAAACACATTTAAAAAATAGGTAGATTAACTTTTTCACGTCTTTTCACGTTTGTGCAATACTATTTCAGAATCTGAAAAGTTCACTGAGCTCCTGCTAAAATTCCTTAATTTTTATTTTAAATTAAATGAATTTTAAAATGCTCTGCAAGCCAGTTTGTTAATCTGGCCATGTTTGGATGTTGCTCTGCTTCCTTATTATTCAGCTACACCACTGGGTTAATTTAGGAATTTCTGCTTTGCAAACACACAAACCATCCTCCCTCAGGCGTCTTAAACATTTCGCCACTCATTAATTGGCTGACGATTAGTGAAAGGATTGACTTGTAAGGTTGAGGTTGTTTCAAACATTTGCATGTGCCCAGGAATTGGAGCTGGTGGAGGATGTTTGGAGAGGGGAGGCCCAAGACCGACTGTCTCAGATCACACAACTGCAGGTGGAGAATAAGAGGCTTCAGAAGAGCCTGTCCCTCAAAGACTCAAATGTGACCGAGGAGGAGCTGCAAAGAAAGGAGGGTATGTGCAGCATGTCAGTAAGGCATTTAGCAGGAACTTGTCAAAGAAGTGTAACAGGCCTAAATGCATAATAGGCATACATGAATTCCATTTAAATTAGACTAAACAAAAATATTAAATAAAATATTCAAAATGTGATTTTTCTACCACTGATCATCACAAAAAAAGTCCATAATGTCAAAGTGAAAAATCAGATCTGCAAATTGTTTTACATTAATTACGAATGGGAAAACAGTTGTCATGTTAGTGTGGCGCTACATGTTAATGCTTTCACAGATGGAGAGGTCTAGGAGGCAGTAAATGCAACCAACAGAAATACAGCCACTGTGCTTTCATTTGTCATGGTGATATTTATCACAGGGCCAAAACACACAAACACTGGTCTAATCAGGTTGATTGACCAGCTGCTGTATTTCTCTGGTAGAGGCTCAACATACTTTGTGTTAATAATTAATAGCTTAGCAATTTTGATATAGTTTTAATTTAGTTGGTAATGTTTTGAATAAAACTATGTAACAAAATGTGTTCAGCAGCATGACTTCCACCTGTAAATTATTTAGCACAGTATGTGCTGATACACGTCTGTGTAAATGCTTGTGTGAGCTGTATGTGTGTATCTTTTGGACAGGTGTATCAG
Source organism: Esox masquinongy (assembly GCA_016801175.1). NCBI lineage: Eukaryota > Metazoa > Chordata > Actinopteri > Esociformes > Esocidae > Esox > Esox masquinongy. The sequence goes on along the minus strand of JACXGI010002749.1, from coordinate 22,150 downwards.
AGAGAGAGCGTCAGGTGATGACGAAACTAAAGGAGGTGGTAGACAAACAGAGGGATGATATCCAGGAGAAGGACCATGAGCTGAATCTCAAGAATGAGGACCTGAAGGCGGTATGAGGCTTGTGCCTTTCTACATACTAGTGCTCCAACTTAACACATCCAACTAGGCCTCATACTATCTCATCAGGGCAGCAGGTAGCCTAGGAGTTAGAGCATCTGACCAGTAACCGAAAGGTTGCTAGATTGAATCATTGGGTTGGCATGGTGAAGAATCTGTCGTTCTGTCCCTGAGCAAGACAGTTAACCCCTATTCCTTCCAGGTTGCTGCTGTAAATAGGAATATGTTTTGTCAACTCACTTGGTAAAATAAATGTTCTCTAGCTTTAATTCATTTTGATACTTGAGAATGACAGTAACTTCCACCAATGAGTGGAACCCTCAAAGAGTTTCCATCAGTTTCTTAAAATATCATTGCACAAATGAATTGAACATGATTGAATTGACTTCCTCCTCCCATTTCTAGCTTCAGCTGCAGCATCACTGCCTGAGGAAGCTCAACCTGGAGCTGCGGCACAGGGTCAGGATGATGGACGCTCAGTGCAAAACAGTGATCCAGCAGAAGGCTGAGGTAGAGGCTATGTCCCAGGGGCGTCAGCAGGAACTAGAGGCCCTGCGGCAGGAAGTGGCAAGGCTGAAAGAGGAGCGCCAACATTGGAAGCTGAAGCGGGCAGAAGAGGAGGAAGTGTCTGTGATGAGAAAGGCCACGCCAGTGCCGGCCGAGGTAACCGTAGCTACCCCCTCCCTGATCAAGTCTGTTACTTAAACTATATGCGTAATGATTTCCTTGTAGAGTTATATTTGTTTTAAAATGACATAGACAGTGTTGAAATTTCTTATTGATAAGAACACAATAACGTCTGTCAGTATTATAGATCATCTTTCTCAGCCCTGACCGTGATCACGTATGTCCTAAATCTAGTCCTTGGTAACACCAGCATCAGAAGCTTCCTTCGTGCACAGTTCATTTTGGGCGGAATGCAAAGATGACCATGAATTCCAGGAAGAATGCTTTGAGTCAACAGACAGTCATTCACTCTGCGCCGTGTGTGATGAGGTGCCTGATGCCCTGGACCTGAAGGAGGCTGACAGTCCCCGCTTCACCCTCCAGGAGCTACAAGATGTCTTGCAGGAAAGGAATGAACTCAAAGCCCAAGTGTTCATGCTGCAAGAAGAGCTCATTTACTACAAAAGGTTAGATTATGTGAGGTCTGTTATGTGAAAAACAAAGGGACAATTAACAAAAGGGTCAGGATGAAGGAGCTCAGGTCGACCTTTCTGTACTGTAATTTTTTGTTATTCTAATATTTTGAGATACCAGATTTTATTTCCATGAGCTGTAAGCTGTAATCATCAAGACTGAAACAAAAAAGGCTTTAAATGTTTCACTTTATATGTAATGAATCTAGAATATATGAAGGTGTCACTTTGATTTGAATTACGGGAAAAAATGTTTCCACGATAATCACATTTTTTGAGATGCACCTGTATATGCTGTAGAATACAAAGAAAGTGGCTCGCACATGCGCTGAAGCTTTAGCGAGTACATTGGATTTTTAATTTTCAGATCCCTGTCTAAACAAGTGGATCTGGGTTATGTTATTGCTACTTATTATAAAATAAGTACTCTAAATTACGATAATTACATTAACATTACTGTAACTACATTGGTTATTGTTTGAAATAGTATCCCACTTTAACCTTTTGATTTGGAGTATTTATTTTATAATTAATTTTATAAACTTTTGTAAGCCCCATCATGATGTCTTTACTAAGTCCTCATGTTTAATGCCTCCCTTCTCTGCCCCAGCGAGGAGTTGGAGGATGAGATTAACGGTGTCTGCTGTGATTCACGTCAGCCTGCAACCACTGAAGAGCCTGCCTCAAGGATCAAACACCTGTAAGTGCTGAGCACCTGGGCCTATGGGTCCTTACTCCCCTGCCACCCCACCCCTCTTTAAATGGATGTCTTCAGGCTACACATATATGTACACATCACCAAAAATCCTCAAATGTCCGATATTTTTAAAGAATGTCGTCAATGTCATGCTTCCTGTCTCCGGTACTTTCTACACTACAATATATACAGTATTTCCCAAAATGTATAGAAGAATACTCTTGGCCATCCAAAACTGGGACTGACACTGGAAAACGAGAACATCTCTCTGTTCACCTTAAACAGAAAACAGAGGAAGAGTAGGTAGTCCACTTTTATATTTTGGCTTTGTGTGTTTAATATAGGCTACATTACCTTATATAGCATATGAAAATGAGTTTGGACGGTGGACACTGATAAGTTTACAAACCTCTTTAGGTGTGAATGTTGGTACTTTCCGATGTAAATTAAAGGTCCTCTCCTCTCTTGATCTTGTAATCTATAAAAGCTGATAGTGTTTCATGCCTGTGGTCAAGGATTTGAAAGCTTCATTTGTTTGTCACTGACCAATGTTTGTGAGTGATCACAAAAATATATTTCAGGTATTTCCATTTTGGATATCATTATTATGGAAGCCCCTTTAACAGGATGCATGAAGTTACAGCCCCTTCTGTGATGTTTTTCAATTACAATATACATTTCATAATGATCATTTATAAATAATTTAAGAAAAAAGGTATAGCTCACTCCAACAACAGGTGATGAATAATAATGATTATTTTAGTAATTTAATTTAAATAATAATAATAATTATATAACCCCAACAAGTGGTGTAAATGGAATGTTGAGTTTTTAGATATTTTGCTATAATTGATTATTTTTGTTTTACATTTCCTACCCAATTTTGTGGTATTCAATTCTCAATTAAGACCCAGCTTTATCTTAACACTTCCCAGATGACTTGTGGCAGATGATGTTGAGATATGGGCCTTTGAGTGTAATAGTAATTGTTTTGAGCGAGCTGCCACAGCATACGTGGAACATTCTTGCAACAATAGATGAATGTTTTATACAGTCACTGCATAATTAACAATACAGTTTTTGTGGTTAGAAAACATTTTCTGTGACTTAACAAATGTTCTGGGTACTTTCACTGAACAACTGAAGTCACTTTGCACCCAATCTCTTACTAGTAATTCTACTCATGTCTCTGTCTTTCTTTGGACAGGATATTCACTGCGGTAATGCCAATGGTAGCAGCAGGGTTGATTGCAGATGATCCAACGTTGCAGCCCATCAGACGGTTTATGTCCTTTGTATGAACTTTTACATGTTCTCTTTTTTTGAGATGTCAGTGTTCTTTAGCCAATCACCTCCAATTTGCCAACACCCCTCCAACCCCCACTTCAAATGCAATATCTTTAATAATGAATTTAAACAAATCTTTGTGATTGTGTTTAAATTATCTAGTGTGGGGAGTATGAGTAGTATTGGGTAATAAGTGTGCGTCTTGATTCGTCAACACTTGCCTTGCAAAATAATTCAAACGCCTCAGCAATTCTCGTATTAGATTTTATTTTAAAACTTTGTTGATCAAAATGAATTCTAGTATGGTGACATCTGATTGGATGACACTTGTGGACTGACATTTTCACAGTGCCCCAGACTGTCAGTGGCATTGAGGTTTTTGTGTAAATAATGTATTGCTTTTGATATTAGCAGTATTTTTTTTATCATGATAAAGAAATATGTGAATATTGTAACTTAAGTTCCTTATTTCTCTTATTGGACCTCTCCAGGTTTAGCATCTTCTCAAGAGACAAAAGGCTACCAGACAAATTGCTGGGTTTGTGGGTAAGTGGAGATTTTCACAAAGAGCAGACCCTAAAGCATCCATCATCTTGGACCTGTAGTGTCCCATGTTGATCATCTCCACGTTTTAAACAGTATGGGAAATGGCTTGTTGTCAGTGTACACACAATTGTCATTGGAATGCGCCAAAACAGCAAGTTAAAACCATTTTATTTAGGGGAGTGACAAAGGAAGAATTGTTGTTGCCCTGGTAGAATACAGTACCACAAATGTTCTGAGGCAAGGAATTTCAGATGACTCCTCGGGGCCTAGTTTGTCAAGAGAGCCTGGTTTGCAGGTAGAGTGATACTACTTCTTGGCATATTTGAGTATGATTACCCTATGAAGAGGGAATGAAGAAAGTTATGAAGATGTCAAGAGGTAATGTCCAAATTAATTTCTCCTGAGGGGACAATAAGAGATTACTTCTGGAGGAAATAATGTGCCATTTGAAAGATAGTAAAAATAATGTGCAGTCTGAGAAATATCCTGTGCCTTTTAAATATGTTGTTATGGTGCATAATACTAGCAATAAGTATTTGTGTCATTAAGAACATGAACATTTTTGCTTTATCAGTAAAAACAGATTTACGCTATATTGGATAATGTGGCCCAAATATGGGTAAAATATTATTCATGCATTTTGACATGGTTTTATGTGATGTAACTATGTATCCATCATTAAAATTGTATTTATGTATTAAGATTTTATTTACACTATGCTGGACTTCTACACAGGTTCTGCACAGGTCTACTAGTGCCGGTATATTCTTCATATAACACTGGCATCCACAGGTCATAAATTGCACCCTCTTAAATTAACATACATTCATCATTTCAAAGCATTGAATCACGCACCATTTTAAAGCCCATATCATAGTGTGTTACAAACTGGACTGTAGGTGGTAACTTACTTAGGAAATGGTGACTGGATTTCACAATTGTTAGGCTATGTGATGTCATCCCTGTGGTAAACAGTCTCATATACAACATTCAGGACTTCAACTACACCATTAACATTTCATGATAATGTAATAAATACTTTGTGAAGCCTCAATTGAATAAGATTGAGGATCTTAATAAACCAGTGCTTTATTAAGATCCCCTGTAATAAAGCACTGGTTTATGTCATATTGGACCTAGTGGGTTATGTCACATTTGTCTTGATTTTCACACAGGTAATGCCATGTTTAATGAATTATAAAGTTTGAGATATGGTCACAGATGCTTTGTTACAGATTTATTGACCAAATTTTTACACTGTGCTAACAGCTATTTAAGAGTACACAAGCCACCTCACATTGAAACCACTCTTTGAGGACAAAGCCCAGATCCTATGCTATTGTGGCGAAATGGCCCTATTGTATTTATTTGACTGGTGGCAAAGGGTGTAGAGGGAATCAATGAACTCCTTTAGTCATTAGATTCCCTTATCTCCAATGCCTGGCCTACTGCTAGTATAGTTGATAAATTGTTTTGACTTAAAAAGCACTTAAACTTAATGGCAGTGTTTGAGATGATCAACATGACTGCAAACTACTGTGAGCTGAATGATCAACAAATCTGCTTGCATCATAACTAACTATACTAAATCGTTTTAGATCAGTCAGTCACAATTAACCCATGGTACATTGCAGTTTTAGTTTAGTTCATTATAGAATTCCCATTATTATATTATTTCAGATACAGCATGGGGTCTTCCTGAAGTCAACATAAAACATCAAACTCATGAGAGTACATGTTATAGACAAGACAGCATACTTGGGCATTGCATTACATGTAATTAAAACAAATGTAACTTTTAAAAAAAATGTATAGAAAACATAATAATGGCAAGACAAAGAAACGACCAAAATATTACTTACACATTCGTATTTACAATTTTTATTTCTACATTACAGTTAAGGTACCTAATTGTAAGAGTTGCAATGTATATGTTTTTAATCATTTATTTTAAAGCTACCGCTGTACAGTACATAACTGATCGATGCTTTCGTTTGTCTTTGATTTGGGTACAGTAGAGATCCATTGTAGCATTTCTGATGGCATATGTCTGAAGCGTGCAATCACACTGGTGGTTAGGAATTTTTCAACACATCAGAAGAGAAGTAATCAATTTCTCAACACTCAACCATTATTTTTTTCGAAGGGGGATTGTGACTAGATAGGTTATTTTAATCTGGTTAGTGTGATTCTGAAGTATTTTAAAACAACATAAGTTGTATGTTTGGGTAAAGACATTTTTTTTATCTCGTTCATTTTGAATGTTTTATACATGCTTTTCAGCGACCCTGCATATCTCCAGATACATCCAATGCTCCTGAATTTAACACTAACTTACGAATGTGAATACGAAGTGTTCCAAGTTAAAAATACCGGGGAAACATCACGTGCGGATTCACCTGATGCGCATGGCTTCACCTGTCGCCAAGGAAACTACTCCGGTTACAAGAGAGAAACAGGGTTATTGCTATTGGCTTATGTGTCTGTCACTATACATTGGTTAACCATTGAAAATTTAGAAAGAGGAGGGTCCACTGAGTTACTGACTTGCTTGAAGTAGTGAATCACTCATGCAAGTATATATAATATTGTTCATACGTGTTTTGTAACCTGTGTTAACCACCCGCGATTTAAGAATTCGGTCTCACCGATTGAGAAAAACAAAGTTTCAACTAAATTAGAGATTTTTTTGGAACACAAAAATGGAGGAGTTGAGCGAGTGCTCACCCGCTCTGGCTTTCGAGAAGGACGCATTTGAGTTGACAGTGGAAGATGTTTATGACATTTCATACGTGATAGGCAGAGATTTGCTGAAAATAAGTAATACAGGAGAGGAAGTTGCCGATTTGCAATTCAAAATTGTCCGGGTTTTGGAGATGTTTGAAACCTTAGTGAATAAGTACAACCTGTCGCTGGAACAGTTGAAAATGGAACGAGACAACTTAAAAAGTGAACTTGATCGAATCGTAAGAGAAAGTTCTGCCGGACAGGAAGCAGTGAGTAACTTTTTCAGAACTGTTCTGGTCAACATCGATACATTTACTTTTTCCGTCAATGATCTCTAACTGGACTATGTTCTGTCAGCCTATGTCAATACTGTTGTAACGTTTCATTGGGTGGCTATACTTTTTGTTACAGATTTTTTAGTTTATCACTTCAATACAGGGGTTCCCAACCAAAGGGACACACTCCCAACATGGGGCGTCAACGTTTAGGGAGGGAGGGGGCAGTGTACAGTAGAATAGCAGGAAAGCAACTTAAAGAAAATCAAGCCGATTTTTCAATGGATATATTCTAACTACATAAACAATTATATAATGGAAGAGCACCCTGGTGAAAGGTTGGGAACCCCTTCATAATCAATATCTTCTCTCAGCAAACACTAGGACCAAACAAATTGGTGGTGGATCTGAAAGATCCCAACAGACCTCGCTTCACAATGCAGGAGCTGAAGGAGGTTCTTCAGGAGAGAAACCAGCTCAAGGCCCAACTACTGGTAGCACAAGAAGAGTTGCAGCTCTACAAGAGGTATTTTATACAACTAGTAATATTGTTCACAGACATTTGCAGGTCTGGTTGAATAGTCCATCAAATTTGGCCTTCATAATCCAAATAGAAAGTTGCAATAAATTGGCTTGATTGCCTTCAGATTCAACTCCCACAACACCTTCACCAAGTGTCTCATGCAGCAATCACAATTTTGTAATGCTGGTGTGGGATAGCTGACCATACAGCACAGCTGAGCTGTCTTAATACATATTACCCTGACTCTAAGCAGAACAAGGCAGTTCTTGCTTCAATTAAAATGTGTTTGTGATATAATTGTTATTATAGACTGAAATAGTATGAGTCATACTCATACAACCCTGTGGCACAACTGTAAAAACAATATTCTTTGGTTTTTACACCATTCTTTTCTTCCATAGGGGATTTTTAGATTCACTTCAAATAAGGTCTGTGTTTTGTGTAGGCTTACGCCACATCGCTCAATCTATAGGACGTTGACGTTTATCAATATTGGCTAAATAATAAGCAAATATTTCTTTTGTATAGAATATTAAGCAAATATGTTGACAAACATCACCTTTCCTGACAAGATTTACACGATTGTCAAAATGATGAGCCGGGGAAATCCTTAACGGAACACGGACCATATATGAAGCGATTCTAAAATTCCATATGGAATTCATGAATGATGAAATGCAAAAAGAACCAGTATCACATTTTGCTGCTAGGTTTTATGGGGATTATGATGCATCAACTATTTCAGTCTATAGTAGGTGGCTAGCTGATTCAAACATTGCATTAAATGTTGTCGGCAATTAGCTGGCAAGCTTGTCTTTGCTATTATAAATTGGCGCCTGGTTGTGCTCAAAAGTTTAAGAACACCTCTGATTTCCAGTTTTTATTGAAATTCACAGTTTGTCTTAATGTACTCTGAAATTAAGGCATAGAACAAATAAACAATTTGAGAAAAAAGAAACCATGGAATTGTTTTGTTTAACAAAATGCAATCTAAGGTGGACTTTTGCAGATATAACAGCCAAACACACTTGTGGCATTCTTTTTACAATGGAAATCAAATATTGTTTGGAAAGTTCTTCCTCACACTTTCGCAGAAGTTCCCAGAAATGGGTTCCACTTGTAGGTTGTGTTGCTTTCACCCATCTGCCCAGTTCATCCCAAACCAGCTCGATGGGGTTTAATTCTGGAGACTGCTGGACATTCCATGATTTGAAGCCAACCATCTTGTTCTTTTTTTCTAAAGTAGTTCTGGCAGTTAAACACTTACCTTTGTACAATTTCAGATTATTCACTGGACTTGAACTGCTTGAAGTTTAATAAAAACTGAAAAAAATGGGGGTGTTTTAAAACTTTTGACATTTACTATAGTACTGTTGTTCTTGCAGTGGGATGCTGCCACAGGGCGAGCAAGCCATGGTAGAGGTTGACCTGGAATCGCCATCCCCTTCAGAATGCATTCCTGAATCGACAGATGAGATTAAAGATGAACCGAAAGGAGAAAAAAACACTATCAGAAAGCTGTAAGTCTTTCTTTTTTTTCTTTGAATAATAATTCAACATCCATAGGGAATTGTGTGAAAACCATGTAATTTTAAGAGGTTTATTTACACTCTGAAAGCATTTTGAAGTATTTAGTAGACATTTATTGGGGTATCATAAGGTAGACAATTCAGGGGTTAGTATGTTCTCACAGTCCATCTTTGCCCTCATAATGACCTGCTTGTGACCAGCTGTGTGTTTGTGCTGATGCTGAATGACTGGGAGAATGTGAAGAGGGAAAGCTGACGTAACTGTTACTGGCTACTTCGAGGCCAAAGCTGCTCCTGTTGTCAGTACTGTTATTGTCCATCTGACGTGACTCAGCCAAGCCTCAGCAGACACCGCAACTTTATGCACTGCATCTCATCTCCATAATGATTCGTAACTGTCAAGGTCCTAAATTCTGTTGGAGATCTCATCTCAAGATCTCAAATGCATTCCTATCTCATTCTTATTTTTTCATTTGTAGGTTTTCTTTCAGACGGAAATAAGGACAACTTCTGTGCGAACATGGACATAGACCTAAGGCAGTAACAATATTAACGATAAATCAACCAAACATTTTTACGCACATTATTTTCTCTGTGTGCTTTGTATTAGGATTATTTTTTAATTTTGGAAATTAATGGACATTTTTAACTCTGGAATAATTTCATCTTAATTGTCAGTGTCTTTTTTAATCTATATTTGTGCACTTTTTTCATATTTATGCACTTTTAAGTTGAATAACATATGGTACAGAAACACCAACTAATGTTTCCTTGAACCTTGTAAGTGAACTGTAGTAGTTACATTCATTTTTGGCTAAACATTGTGCCACATTATGTTGAAACAATGGGTACGTGCAAAATTGCAAGACATCCAGGAACGCTTGCAAGGAAGACCTCAACAGCCCCTCATACATGTTATTTATGAAATTTCATGTATGAAACAAGTGGTACTGATGACATAGTACACAATTTTTATGGACCTATTTTGGCTCAATAGAGCCACTTTTTTAAAGCATCTGTAAGTAGCTGAAACTGTCATTACTACAACGTGAGTGAAAAACTATTTTATTAAAAACTATTGAAAGAGTGCCTTTTATCTGATGGCCTATATATGCGCAGTTCAGCCCTGCACAGCAGTGTGCCTGTAACATACAGGGAGTAAACAAAACAAAAACATACACCAGTGGGCACCCTACTGGGCAAACAGTTTCCCTCATGATGTTCCAGTATTACAAGATGATACCTCCACACACCGTAATAGGAATTCAAGAGTGGTTTTAACACCAGGATGACATCCAACACTTTCCATACCCTCCCAAATCACCAGATCTGAACATTGTTGAACGTTTATGGGAAGTTTGTGTGCACAGAGGGCAAAGTAGATTTTCACCTCACCCTTCAAAGAACTGGAGTCTTTTTTTGAAGAATGCTACTCCTTACAGAAAAACTCTTCAACCTTTTATCATTGTAACAGAATCTGTCTATTCCGGTGACTCAAGTAGCACACGCTAGTAACTAACCCCTTTCAAATACAGTGGATATAAAAAGTCTACACACCCCTGTTAAAATGCCAGGTTTTTGTGATGTAAAAGAATGAGACAAAGATAAATCATGTCAGAACTTTTTCCACCTTTAATGTGACCTATAACGTGAACAATTCAATTGAAAAACAAACTGAAATCTTTGAGGTGGAAAAATAAAAAACTCACAATAACCTGGTTGCGTAAGTGTGTACACCCTTAAACTAATACTTTGTTGAAGCACCTTTTGATTTTATTACAGCGCTCAGTCTTTTTGGGTAGGAATCTATTAGCATGGCACATCTTGACGTGGCAATATTTGTCCACTCTTCTTTGCAAAAGCGCTCCAAATCTGTCAGATTGCGAGGACATCTCCTGTGCACAGCCCTCTTCAAATCACCCCACAGATGTTCAACTGGATTCAGGTCTGGGCTCTGGCTGGGCCATTCCAAAACGTTAATCTTCTACTGGTGAAGCCACGCTTTTGTGGACTTGGATGTGTGCTTTGGGTCGTTGTCGTGCTGAAAGGTGAACTTTCTCTTCATCTTCAGCTTTCTAATGGACGCCTGAAAGTTTTGTGCCAAAATTGCCTGGTATTTGGAACTGTTCATAATTCCCTCCACCCTGACTAAGGCCCCGGTTCCAGCTGAAGAAAAACAGCCCCAAAGCACGATGCTGCCACCACCATGCTTCACTGTGGGTATGGTGTTCTTTGGGTGATGTGCAGTGTTGTTTTTGCACCAAACATACCTTTTCGAAATATGGCCAGAGGGTGTGCACACTTACGCAACCAGGTTATAAGGCTTTTATTTTTCATTTTTCCCCCTCGAAGATTTCAGTTTGTTTTTCAATTGAATTGTTCACATTATAAGTCACATTAAAAGTGGAAGAAGTTCTGACATGATTTATCTTTGTCTCATTCTTTTACATCACAAAAACCTGGTATTTTAACAGGGGTGTGTAGACCTTATATCCACTGTAAGTATTGTGGATTACATCAAATTGAGTAACCTTAAAATGTACTACTGGTGTAAAAATATCTACTACACAGGAATACAAGCATGTATGGAAAGGATCAAAATTGTCTATCCTGTACATTCTTATGCAAGTTCTAGAGTAAGTGACAGAGTATAAGTCATTTATACTACATCAAAGAGTGCTACTGAACCCATCAAATTAGAATGTAACAACTGTAAGTTTAGAAATGTTACTCACTTATAAATTAAATGTTATGCATCGTGAAACAGGGAGGCTGGACTGTTGTATGTTTTTGGATATTTATAACAATTACAATTTCTTTTAAATACCAAGCAAGCTTTTATATGCATTGAAAAACAAGCTTCAATCCTGGTCAAACTTCTGCAGTTTCATTTGTCCACAATTTATTAACTCTCAAAGATGAACTGATGTAAATGGTTTTCAAAAAAAATTAGCAAATTACAGAACAAATACCTAGATTTTAATTAAATCAGCTGGTCTTCCTGAAGCCTATAGAGCAATGGTCCTATGAAAGTTATCAACTAGAAGATTACCTAGCATTATAAATTATCACTAATATAAAAGCAGCATAATATAAAAATAGCCCAAAATATTACAAAATATTTTACATGTAAGCACTGACCTAAATGTATAAAAACCTCCAAATCTGGCAATAAATTCAGTTTAAAAACAAACCACCTTGCAAGGCTGTCCTCCACATTGTTCATACTGCCACAATTTGGCCCAAATGCATTGCTTGAGAAAGCACATTGAACACTAAGGGCTCAATTAGGCTCAACAAGAAGGCAATTTGCTTAGGGCCAATTAAAAGGTTGGGGGAGGGGATAGTGGTGGTGTAAGCATTAGTATTTGAGCCAAGGGTGAGCTAAGATGGATTCCTTGCTTCGGTCACCGTAGTCATAAAGCAGCTCTTCCTCTGCTTCAATGTCCCTGGAAGCCACTAGAATGAGATGAGGTATTCCATCTATGTCATGGAGCCTGGTTTGGCAGTTGCCATTTTTACTGTGATTAAGCAGCCTTCCCAGGCGAGTGGTTTCTTTTGTAGCATCAACACTGTAGAGGAAATTAAAAGTTATTAAACATTTGGGCAATACATCAAGGTTACCTAATGCCACGGGAAATGAAGTTTAACTAGATGCCTTACCAGTATGTTTTGCTGAGATACTGGAAATAGTACATGTAGCAGCCAGTCCCAGGGTCTTGGGCATACATAGCCTCCCTCTTCTTGGCCTCCGCCAGATGCAACAAGTCTCCATGATACTCAATTACATACTGCCCCTTCTTAAAAGGTCTGACAGCAAACACTCCTCTTCCCTTCCCCTCTGTATGTTTCACCTATTGAGGTTCAAGTGGGCCAAAGTCAAATTTCATGTTTAGAGGAGTCACATTTTACAAAATGTGATCATTTACTGACCTGTATCCCTTCTTCTACACCATTTTTGATCAGGTCATCAAGGTGTTGGTGTTCTTCATTCTGGTGGCAGAGCGTAGTGTTCATATTGTGCTATGTAAATTGAAGTTAGGCTCCCAAACAGAATAACTGAAAAGGGTAGCCAGGCCCCCAATGGGTTGAGACATTTTTCACTAAACATTTTGGTCCGTTTTGGTTTATTATAGACACATTAATTATACCTCCTAGACTGGTAAAAGGTTTTGTGGTGTAGGGCATGACTTTAAAATTTCAAAATGACAGAAAATCTATTAACTTAGTATGTTTTATTGTTTTGGATTGTCTAGGCTTGCCTGAATATTCTAAGCAGGGGACAATTAAACCTGTCTTGGGATTAAAGTCTTAATGTATTTCTGTAGTGAAGAGGAATATTAGTGTTGTTGATTAATTCTCTGGATTCAGGGCTCAATGTTAAAAAAAATTTGCCCAGTGGGTTTGAAACTTACTGGCCCCAAAAACATTTTTACTGTCCCTCCTTCCAAAAGATTTAATTTATCAGCGTTACAACATAACCAAATACTTTTGTAACTTAACATGTTTAATTCTTTATAAAGAGCATTCTGGTTATATTAAACAAAATTTTTTTTCTTTCATCACATTTCTAATGATAAAATTAATTAAAAAAAATAACAATCAACAAAACATTTGACTTTTAAACAAAACACTAACTCAGTCCTCCCTGGGGAACAAGGCCACCGGCTGGTCCATCTTAGTTACTAGGTATGTGGTTATAATAAGTCGTTTAATCATCCAATGGGCATCTGCATTTACATTCCTGACCAGTACTGTCAAGGGCCCTGAAGACAGATTGTCAGCCACCCGCTTGACTGTCATGCAGACCAGGTGCTGTTTGCTATTGGAATGGCTGGTCAGGGATTGTTTACGAAAGTTGCCAGTGCCTTTGTAAAATGACCCACATTTGTCTGCTCTAGCCGGAAACTTAAGACATATGACACAGTGCGCCTGAGTTCTATCGAAGTCAAAACAGGTAAATTATTTTTTGCACTGAGGTAAAAATGTTCGCTTTCGTTTGAGCTCGTAGTTATCATTCGCTGTCTTCTTCACTTGAGTGACTTGCGCAAGTTTAAATATTTTATTGAAAAACAATACCAGACAGCCACACGTCACACCACTGCTCAACTCTTGACTGGCCAACAGCACGCGCAAAGAGCTGCAAGGTAGTTATTTGTGCATGTGTCAGATTAAGAAACCACTGGAGGATGTCAAGTTATGAGATTATTTTTTTCAATCTTTTTTTTTTTTTTTTTTGCAATGACCCGATTGGGACAGTGACTTGCTAGTTTTATAAGTCCGACTTCACTTTTTACTGGCCCAGGGCCATCGTTATTGTCGAGTCCTGGGATAGTAGCAAATTGTTAAGAATTACAACTGTTTCACAGATCCAACCAGTCTCCTCAAGATAAGCATATGTAACTGAGGAATACAGTAATGGAGGTAGCTAGGAGCAGTAAGCCAGTAGTACTAACAGTAGTGGTACTAGTACAGTACTATTACAGAAGTATTCATCCCCTTAGAACGGTGTATTCTACAATGAAACTATGTACAGATGTATAAAAATACATTTACAATGACAAACTAAAATACAGTTGTTGCATAAGTATTCACCCTCTGTTTACACATGCCTAGATTACTAAGGGTCAATTTAGCATTTAGCTTGTCAAATCACCAGTTACATGGACTAACTATTAAAGACATTAAATTAAAATAATCATGAGGATAATTAATGTTATTTTCACAGATTCATGGTTTCATCCATCAAGAAAGAAGTGAAATTGAGGCAACTAGGATTTTAGATTTTAGTCCCAGCATGTGCCTCATATCCTAGGAAATACTAAAAAGATTTGAATAATTAACAAATCTAGGTTGAACACAAAACTAGGATGAATGTTTTACTCATTTCAACCCCTTAATAAAAATAGTTTACGCTGGCTGAGGGTCATAACTTAGAGCTGCAGTACTTCATTGCTGGATATACAACATGCAAAAGGAATGGCACTAGAAAATAATATTTCAAACCATTGAATAATTACTTGATATCTGCAAATTTACTTAGAGACAAAACATCATACCCTATCTGAAGGTTGTATGGTTGATCCTGAAACGACTCATCACAGGCATCACATACTGACCTTCAATTCTGCTTTGCTTTTTCTGGAACTCCGTCTAACTGGATAATAATCTGTGACCTTCCTGTTTTCAGCAGCTTTGCTTTCTGTTCTGGATGAAGGGAACACAGTATTTTAGTTAAACAAGCATCGGCTTCAATTATCAAATGATTAGGTCATGAAGTGATGGCTGAAAAAATACTGGCCTCCATTTGAACAATATTAATATTTTAGTTTGTCAGCATAACTTACTTTTTCACTGTGACTTTTCGACTAGTCCCCCTAACAGGTTTTGATTTGGTGACACTGCGGTCTGGTTCAGGCCCTGAGTTGGGGTATGATTTAGGATCCTTCTCCCTGTCCTGCAGGGTAGTCGTTTCTCTCCGTCCCAGAACCAGGCAGGTAGTCACTTTCCCTTCCCGGGTCACACCAGCCTGACAGTTAACTTGATTTTGTCTCACTGAGTTGTGTAGTGGGGAACCAGAGCACAGACCAGGAAGCATAAGTAAAACATAGCTTCAGGACAACATAATGGATGTCTAAAACAATTAGTTGCGTCATAAGACATTGGTGAGTGAACACTGCTGCTATTCATACACAGGAAATTATTCTGATTGTCACTTAACTCAGATCTCATGACCGTCAAAGAAATTAGAGGAAAACAACAAAACATGAGCAGAGTTCATGTCAGGTCTAAATTTGAGCTTGCTCCAACCAAAATTCAGTGAGCTGAAGACAGAGCCATCTGGCATCACAGAAATTGTATGAACCCATACAACCAATCTGCACAAAACTCAATATGCCACCTTTATGGACTTACTGGCCAATTGCTTTGTCTACGTACTGTTGGTCACGCAGTATTCTCGGGCAGCAGGGTAGACTAAAAGTCCTGTCCCTGAGCAAGACAGTTAACCCTACTTCCTTCCAAGTCATTACTGTAAAATATAATATACACATTTACAGACAATTTTTTTTCTAAGGCTGTCTGGTGCACGCCTCCATTAGCAAAACAATTTTCAGCAGTCACGATTTGATAAGTGGTTTTTTGGTGGTTTCTTTTATTGGAACACATTTCCAAAAACAGTGTTTTCTTTGTCATTATGGGGTATTGCATGTAAATTGATGGCAAAAAAACAAAATCAATTCTAAATACTTCCCAAAGGAACTGTATATTTTAACAACAACGAAAAATTAGGCAAGCAAGATGGCTAGCTAATAGCTATTGAGTACATATAATGAAAATAATTCCATTTTCGTAACGATTTGGTTTCAGGTAACTATATTCAGTTGTTCGATTAAAACAGTAGAACTTAAAAAGATGGAAGAGGACCAGAAACAAAAAGACTAATTGTCTGTATACAACTAAGAACATCTGCGGTGGGGGGGGAAAAAAAAAATGTATACTACTTGTTTGTCAATCAACATAATATATTTTAGTTTTTCACAATTTATGTGGCCTATTCCTTCACAAAGTTCTATCAAGCGCATTAGTTGGGAGAGAGCAATGTTTGACCTGCTCTTCCTGAGTGAGAGAGCAGCGTTTCAGAACACACAACTCAACACTTCAAGCGATTTATGATGTTAAACATATCGGTTGCAGTTCATCCATAGGCCAAAACATAAACTGCACTCAGTCCGGTTAAACGATAGTCGCAATAGCATAGACTTGGCTGGCAGTGAACTCAGTATGTATAGACTGCTGCTCTAACCACTAAACCACACATTAGTGGTCACGACCTGTAAACTGCTCTTCCTGAGTAAGAGAGCAGCACGTTTCATGACAAAGTGTCCAACACTTCAAGCGATTTATGATGTTAGACATGTCAACTGAAAGTAAAAACACAATCAAACCCCAGAAAGCCATGACATTCCAGTTTGAAATGGTTTTGATGACTTGGGGTACATGCATGACAATTTCCAGGGACCCATTTTGGCTCAACGGCATACATAAATATACCTATATAATGGTGGATTACCTTTCCCTTGCTTTGATGTCTCCGTTTTTAGAGTCAACTCCTCAGGCACAATTTCAGCCTGGGTGACAGAACATGAGTTGTCACACAGAGGGGATCTGGGTTTGCTGGCACACCAAAGACTTTGTATAGTTGGCTGAGAATTATCTGTGTCCTAAGAAACAAACATTTTTCATAACAGGTGAATTAATACAACAAGCACAGGTGTAATAAGAATAGCTATGTAATTAAAAATGATTAATGCCCAATAAGAAAGTAAATGTGCATTTATTTATTTTTAAATCCAAAACAAAATTACCCCATTCATTTCTGGTTTATTTTCTTTTGTCTGCTTATCGACTTTCTTGGATTGAAGGGTTTCCTCGGGTCTTTTGCAGGTGGTCAACACTTTCTTTTTTCCTTTTAAGACAAATACGTGAGATTGTGTTAGTTAGGTGCATGTTGAAATCCTTGAATAACTAACGCGTACCATATCAATACAGTACAGTAACTAGCTAGCCATCATAAGCTTAACCGATTTAACACAACCTCCCAAACAACGGTGGAGTTGAGCTGCAAAAAGTGTTTGCGGACACAAGCTCCGACGTTGCTAGAAATGAATGCAATCAATAACTAATTAGTTATGTAGAGATTTAAACATCCAAAGAAGTAATATTAATTTACAGAGTCCAATCTTTGCGCTGGAGTTTCAGTCCGATACCCAACAATAGTCAATGCTCAACTACGCTGTAATTCGTGGAGTACTGCAGTGTTTAATCTACTACTGTACGTTCATGATAAACTATGGAAATAACTGGCAAAGGTTGCCTGAGTGAGGGACATCAGTGAAGGGGCGCAGAGTATCAAGTATTGTAACGTCATTGTTAGATAATTACGTTATACTTACAGTACTAGGTACCTACCGAGGCTCGCTACCTCAAAACAGTCCAAACTGGACTTTACGATACAGTAACACTGTAGTTAACTATGTACTTACCCTTTGCCATTTCAATTCTCCCACAGTTCAAACGTATTTGCACACGTTTGTGTTAAACGCTACAAAACGCAGTTTTTTGCTTGTGCTTCGCTATACTTCGCTAGCTAGCAAATAAACACATATCCATTAGTTGCCAACCAGCCGAGTACCCACCACACGCTGTGTCCTGCGCTGGTGTCTGG
Source organism: Esox masquinongy (assembly GCA_016801175.1). Lineage (NCBI taxonomy): Eukaryota > Metazoa > Chordata > Actinopteri > Esociformes > Esocidae > Esox > Esox masquinongy. Next base: position 4,084 of record JACXGI010002749.1, on the reverse strand, counting down.
TACTACAGACGAATAACAGCAAACATTGACTTCCTGTCATTTAAAAAGCTTCTGCGTCCCTGATTGGTTGAACGCTGCTTCTAGTAGCATGTGATTGGCGTGGCGCGAAACATACTAGAAAAAGCCTAAATGTATCTACAAAGAATGGAACGTTGACTTGAGGTGTCCGGCCTAAATCCCTGACCTTGATTAAAAACACGAGTCATTGTACGCGATTAAGCTACTTGTTTTCATTCGGTTCCCCCACATTTATACAAATATTGTTCTAACCTTTTTTCCTTTCTCCATTTAAGCTTGTTTCTGCAACTACCACACGCCGAGCACAGGATGAAATGCCGTTCATCATATATAGCTATATATCACGACTCTGTACCATGAATGTTTAAACAATGTACGTACGAGTAGGCCAAGTAAACATTTTAATTAGTAAATAAAACAATGTGTACAATAAATTAATCGAAGTACTACCCGTATGACATTTAATTGAGATTATTGTTGTACCTTTAACACGCACAGGCTAGATGGTTGGTCATCTGAATTTGACATTTGTCTTAAAAATATAACCTAAGGCATTATAGGCTAAAATCAAAATACTTAAAATTAAAATACTTTAATTAAAGAATTGTTTGGGGTCTTTATGTAAAAGTTATTGTTTTAAAGTAATTTCTGGTTTGAAATAAGCACGTATTTGCTATCATGTGTATAGATCTGATTATGGGGTGTCAATATAAAGTGACGGCCATATTTGCCGGTGCTACTCTGCTGTAGCCTAAACAAAAAGTGTTCGAGAGAGACAGAGGCGCTTCAGTGAAATTCACGACGATTTGTATTTCTTTAATTTATTATGTCTCTGGGAATGTCTTACAAGCCCAACCTCCACCAGCATGTTCCGGGAACTTCCACTAACCAAGGTGAGAAGGAAATTTGGGTAAAAATGAAGGCTAGATTCTGTTTTGTCGGGAGTAAAAATGCGATGTTCAAATGACTACCTGAGAAATCCCGTGACTGTAGTTTTTGTCCAGTTAGCTATATGTATAGGGTCAGATCCTGAGAGCTGATTCATATCCGCCATTATTACTACTAATAAAACGCGTTCTCTCTCGTACATCCTTAAAGTTTAGAATTATGTTGTTAACTCGGACACCGAAACACACCACGCGCAATCTGTTGTTGGATTTTTGTCGGAGTGGAAGCAGTAAAAATGTATATTAAATGTATCACTTTGGGTTCTTAGTTCTATCCGTACGGCTTCCTCCATGATTGTTTCCCCAAGGCTAATGATTGATCTGAATGTGAACCGTTCTTTGAACCTTTGATGACACCCAGTGTTCACTGAGGCACATTGCATTTTCCGGTAGAACCTACTGGGCAAGACTTAGCAAAGATTAGGCCGTGACCTCGGAAGTCCAGCAAGAAAGACAAAAAACAACATTAATATAAGTAGTCGAAATTCGTAACATTGTATGAGGAAATATTAATATAATGTACCTATTTATTATTACTAACATTACTTTATATGTGCAAGTGCTTTTCTCACACCCAGGGCAATGATGTTATAAAATGTAATGCAAAACATTGTCAGCAAACAACAACATCTATTATATTTACTTGTCTAGATTGAGTAGACAAGAGAACAATATTAACTGAAGTTTTTCTGAACAACTCAGTCTTTTGCTGTGCCTTAATAAGGCCAAAGACTGCATTCCAGACTGACTGTTGTGTTCCACAGTCCAGGAGCCACACAACTCAACTGAAAGCACTGTCACCCATAATTTTTAGACTGCCGGGAATGGTGAATTGTGCATGATTATGGTAACAACATGCAAGTAACAAAACATTATAAGTAATAACATTAGGCCTAATAAATTTATTAGTATATAGTAATAACATTAGGCCTAAAAAAACATTAGGCCATGTTAATCATTTTAATATTATCGTAATTATAATTACATTTTAAAAAAGAAATTGGTCTGTCTTTCATATTTATTAAACATTTGCAAATAGACACATTTACACAAAGACAATGTTTCGCAGTAGAACACAAGTGTGCAATAAAACGGAATTAAACTGCAGCTTAGTCTTTGTATGTTTATTTGTTTTACATAACCACTTTATGGTGAATAAATCAATGTGCATGCTTAAGTCATAATATATATATATTTAATTGCTTATTTACTGGAGTGTCCTTCCCACAAAATTCTGCTTTTGATTTTGTGGAATAGAACAGACAAGTATTGCAGCATACATATTCAAAAAAATACCTTAAAATATGAAAGCAAATGCTTAATGTTAAATGTTCAGTTATTAATTCCAAACAAGCTTCCAAATGCATTAATCAAGATTAATTACATGGTATTTAGAATATTATATTTTGTTTTATTTTCCCCATCAACAGTTGCTGTTCATTCACTTTCAACAAGCATATCCACACTACAATCTTACAGACCAGTAGTGAATGATTATGGACCACCGTCATTGGGCTTTTCACAGGTAATGACTGAAATTTTAAATGGAAATGTTAGATGACAACAATCCATGTATAACCTTTTGATTTCAAATCATGATAACGTCCATATACTGTTGCTGATTTCTGCAGCAATTTGTTATTTTTATTCATTATTTAACTAAACATTATTTTATCAGGTAAGTTGACTGAGAACACATTTTAATTTACAGCAAAAACCTGGGGAACAGTTCTAGGGGGAGGAGAGGGGATGAATGAGCCGATTGGAAGCTGGGGATGATTAGGTATCCATGTTGGTATGAGGGCAGGATTGGAAATGTAGCCATGACACAAGGGTTAACACACCTACTCTTACAAACAATGCCACAGGATCTTAGTGAGTCAGGACACCGGTGTAACCAAAAGACAGCACTCTACGTAGGGCCCCTATCAGCCCTCCAACATCACTTCCAGCTGCATCTGGTCTCCCATCCAGGGACCAACCATTACCAACCGTGCTAAAGAGGGATGTTGTTGACTGAAATAATGAACAAGTCAAATTTCATTTGCAAACAATTCTTTCATTGTATCACAGAGTTCAAGTGGAAGTCGAGTGCCTCAGAGTAAATATGCAGAACTGCTAGCCATTATTGAAGAGCTTGGGAAGGAGATAAGACCAACTTATGCAGGGAGTAAAAGTGCCATGGAGAGACTAAAGCGAGGTATGTGCTTGCTTTGCCCAAACATGTACTGTAAACATACGTATGCTTTTCAATTTGCAGGGGTGTCAAACCGGTTCCACGGAGTGCCGAGTGTCTGCAGTCTTTTGGTTTTTCCTATAAACTCGTTCCCAGTTCAGATCTAAATAACCAGGTGAGGGTAGAAACTAACCAATTAGTGACCTAATTAATCAGTCAGGTACAAGGTGAGAGCGAAAACCCGCAGACACTCGGCCCTCCATGGAACCGTTTTGACACCTCTGAATTAGAGCCTACCTCAACCTGCTTGCCCCCCAAATATCCTTGCTCTGAATGACTCAGAATTAAAACACTTACAAATACCATGTTATATAACTGAACTGCTTTCTCTCATTCCATACCCAAATCACCCACATTCAGTCTAACGTTATATTCAGAATTGGTTTCTAGTTCCGCAATCCTTCATTCACGCTGCAGAGTACATCTTTGTAAAAATGATAGTTCTGCCAGTCCCAGAGTAAGGAGACATAGTTTAAAAGTTTGCTACTGTAAAATAACCTAAATAAATTAGATGTAAATGATCATACTGCTATTCACTTTATCACCAGTGCCACTTTAAACACTCATCAGAATCAGAAACCGTTTTATTGCCTAAAAAGTGTCACAACAAACAAGGAATTTGTTCTGGCTTCTGCCTTGTTATAAAAACAAATAAGAACAGTGGAGTGAGCATATAAGTAGTAGACTGTACAATAATAAATTACAAAAAAAATATGTAAGGTGCAAGATTTTGTCCAGTTGAGGGTTGTGTATGTATGTGGGAGGGGGGTTATAGCTTTGTCCAGTTGTGAGTTGTGTGTGTAAGTTGGGAGGGGTTATAGATTTGTCCAGTTGAGGGTTGTGTGTGTGTATGTGGGGAGGGGTTATAGATTTGTCCAGTTGA
>JACXGI010002748.1:51636-70320 GCA_016801175.1 Esox masquinongy | reverse complement strand
TCTAATTTTCTGAGATACTGAATTTGGGGTTTTCATTGGTTGTCAGTTATAATCATCAAAATTAAAAGAAATATTCACTTGAAATATATCAGTCTGTGTGGAATGAATGTATACATTATACAAGTTTCACTTTTTGAATGGAATTACTGAAATAAATCAACTTTTTGATGATATTCTAATTTTATGACCAGCACCTGTAAGTGTTACATGTATTGGAATTGATTATCTGAGGTCTAATGTAACCCTTATCATAAAAGTTGATTCAATAGTTGATTCAAAAGTAGAACGGGTCCAAAAGAGCACAACAGACATTATTGAAAGTCAATTAATGTAGTCCAAAATCTTAGTAAATGGCATAACCTAAAAATACAAAATTAAATGATATGCCAGTTAGACAATTAAACATTTAATCACCCCATCAGATATTCAAAACATTACATTCCAACACTGACACAACTAAACTGTTTCTTTATGTACTTTGTATTCAGCTTTGCTATATTGTGTTTTCTGGATCTTGTAATTGTTGTTGTGTGGAAACCAGCATTAGCTGATGGTTTAAAGACAGCTAATAGGTATCCTCATCAACAAAAACAATTAACAGAGAAGCTCAAAATTGACACTAAGTCCTCTTTTGTCTATTTCGTCCATGAATATTTCAGTGTCTTCAAAATTATTAAACAAAAACATGAATGGGGAGAGAGTTTCTTGTTCTTCCTCTAGTTGAGGCCTCTCTGAGCATCTGCACAGCATCCTCTATTTTCTCATCATTCAGGGGTGAGGACTTGTACCCGGTCTCAGAAGAGGCCCATGTTGCCATTTACCCAGGCAACAGCATCCCCCAGGTCAACCACGCATCTTGGCAACTGAAATGAAAGATCACAACAATCACATAAAAGTAGAGGTGTATAAAGTAAAAGTACTCAACTGGGTTCGGCTGTGTTCACCACTTTAGGGAAGTATCTAATTAATATCTAAGTAACCAGGTAAAGGGAGTTCAAAACTAACCAGTGATCAATAAAATAAAAAGGAAGAGTGTAAATTATCAATTAAGGTCACTGGTTAGATATGAACTCTGTTTAGGTAATTTAGCTCATCCTTAGCAACTACCCAAAACTGGTGAACACAGTCAAATATTTCTACTTTTTACACCACCGCATAGAAGATGGCCATGACAAATTATTTTGTTGACATTTCTAAATAATGACAGCAGTGTATATGAAGCTACAAAATAAATTGATCTTGCCTGCTTACATAGTGACAGGTGCATCATGCATCTTTAGCTAGTTATAACGTACACTAATTGACTAGAGCTGGCTAACAAGTACTGTAGCCTACCTTGTCGCGTAGCTATAGCTATCTTTAAACGTAGCTATAAGGGTTGTAGTGATTTCTGTGTTATATAACTAGCAAGCTATTCGTATCTGATTCAAAGAATTTAGTAGATAAGCGATCTTAGTGAACACGTTAACTATCCCTAAATAAATAGCTAGAGGTTGTCATATGGAAGCACTTACCGAAATCTTCATCATTGTCCCTGTAATTCTTCCTTCATAAACGCATGGACTTAATCAAAAACACCATACCAATGGAAACCGTCAATGGGCATAACTTAATATTAAGGAACCCCCATATTAAGTTATGCCCCCGACTTGCGGTCTACACATATACCTTATTGTCTTTGCCGGCTTCTAGGGCCAGAGGTCTCCAAATGTGCCCGCCTTTTTGTGGGTGGAAGGGCGGTGCTTACGTTGGGTAACATCGAGTTAAACATGAATATAACCTGCTCGGAGCAGTTTAGAGATGCAGCGTAAATTGCCATGGCAGCATACCCCGGGTTAAACGTATTCACCTTTCGCAGTACGGGTAATCGGGAAGTTACACCCGACGTCACCAAGTTACTCCTGAAGTAACCTCGATAAGCCAGTTAATTCGCTTCGTAGTATACCCCTCTGGTATCGAACCGAAGCCAAAATGTTGGTATCAGAGCAACCCTAGTGTGTATACAAACCCAAGTATTAACCACACCCATATACAGCCCCGGAAAAAATTAAGCGACCACTGCACCTTTTTCTTTCCTTTCCAAAAAAGTTGACAAGGAAGGTTTTGAGTGAGGAACTGAGTTTCAAATTAAGAGACCACTGCAAATTGAACGCTTCTGTTCCTCACTCAACCTTTTCGACTTTTTTGGAAAGGAAAGAAAAAGATGCAGTGGTCTCTTAATTTTTTCCGGAGCTGTACAAATCCCATTTTCCCAGAGAATTATGACTCACGTACATTGTACATTAATATTAAACATCTGTCATAGGGCGCTACCAAAATTAATTTTTTGAAGAATAAAATGTGTTTTTGAAAACCCTGTAATGCCAATTGCATCGTATTTGCTACATGAGTTTCTGAGACCTGTACGTTGTCAAGCAATCATCTGTGAAAAAGTTCGCTGTTGGAAACGGTTTTAAAAATTTTAACTTGTATATTAGCCGCACCCATGTATTAACCGCTGTGTTTGAAAATATTTTCAAAATCTGTGTATAAGCCGCAGTTTATAAACGGGAAATTACGGTAGAAAGTTGGCATGGTGACAACACCAGAATCTGCTTTCTGGGAAAATGTTTTCATTTTGGTACTGTACTATAAGCTGCTTTAATGTAAAGTGCTTTTGTAATTTTCAGAGTTTATCCAGCCGGTGAAGGAGAGACCACAGACAGACTCTGTGGTGGCCCGGAGGATGGTGGCCAGGGCTCTCGGAATGCAGAAAGCGCACCCTCAACATTTCTGACTGCTACAGCCACTGTCATCTGCTGCGGGTACATTCTGTGTTCAAGACTACAGCAGGTGAGATTGCATGCAAGATAGACTTACTGCTACACAAAGCATAGGAATTGGAATGACTAAACTGCGTCATTGTCCCACAGTAACAGTGCATTTCAAGAGGCCAACCCTTTCTGCTGTTTTGAAGTTGCAGCAGAGAAGAGACCTTTGGCACATGCAGAGATGCCCAGAACGCAGCCTCTTCAATGTCCCTCACCCTGAAATATATTAGGTTCACATTGCTGCTTATAATAACATATTGTGAAATCTGTTTATGAATGCAATAACAAACTCCAGTTTGCTTGTAAATTGTTTATTTCCCAGAACATAATGCAAACACATACTGCTTTTCCATTCAACTGTGCATACAGTCTAGGACAAACACTCAGAGCACCCTTGTAAAATAAAGGGCCCTGTACTCGTTTTATCACATACATAGGATGATACAATGCAAAGGTGCATTTTCACAAATGTCACAACTTATGGAATAGAATGAAACGACCAGATAGGTGTCCCTGATGGTAATAATTTAATCAAAATCATGTTTGAAAAAATGAACCAAGCTAAATGTACTATGCTAATAAGATAACCTAAATATATTCAAGTTGAGATTTGAGATATGTTTATATATTAAGTGATGCAAGAAATTTAAACTAGCAAGAATTCCAACACAAATTGCATAAATGACTCAAACTTCTTAATGCATGGGTATTTTTGGGTCCATTTGGATAAAGGTTTGTGTACAGTTAGTTGGAATTCTGTCTTAAATCCTCATTGCATCTTTAGAGCTGTACAAATGGATGTTTCTTAATAAAAAAAGAAAGCAAGAAATATCTGCTTTTTACCTAAGTGGTAACTGTGTGGTGGTAATAGTGCTTCCGTATCCTTAATGATCACCATACCTCAGGAAATACACCTCTAACTATTCCTATTTACAATGGCTTCCTACTGAATTGTCTCATCATAAATTGTCCTGAAACTGTTCCAAATTGAAACAGTAGTTTCTAAATGAATTTTATAAGTTAAAGAAATGTATATCAGTGGTAGTTCAACATTATAGGCACCTATGTTGCTTTGAAAATATACAATATGTTTGCGATAATGGATTGGTCACTGTGACAATTCATCTGCTTCTTAACACCACTGTACTATTGCAGAATAAGCTAGCTTGCTGTGGGGTTTCCAAGCTAGACATGTGCAGTGTTTCTGCTGTCTGGCTGTGAGTGGCACTGGCATAGTAGCAGTTCTCAGAGTCAACACTAGAGCGAGCCAACAGACTTATGTAAAGGGACTATCAAAAGGCTACTAAAGGAAGTGGATGGACTAGAAAAGAGGATTATAAATCTAGTAATTCTCTACTTGCTCAAACAAATGTTCATAACAAATGCAAATTAACAGCAACAGTACATTGTCTCAACATGCAAGTCAAATGACTTTCCTTTAAGTGTCAGAAAATTTAAATTGCACCAGCACACATCTGTACATTCAACATATATTACTGAGATTGTTTTAGATACAGAGGTGCTTCTTCAAGCTTGATAGAACAAAATATATAAAAACATGTTGTCAACATCTTTATATCAGATGTTGGTACTGAGGTGTGATAGGCTTCTCTATGTTGAATCCAGCGTTAAAAGGGAGGGAGAAGGCAGAACAACATGCCCTCTAGTGGTTGGTAAAGTCTTGCTGGTCGTTCTTATCAGTTTGAAAACAGTTCCTCATGTTCTTCAGATCAAATCCATACACACTACCTGTATCCCAACTGGTTATTCACAAGGCCTGGGAAAGAGGATTCCTCTGACTCAGAGCTCATTGAGCCACCTGAAGAAGAGAAACAAATGGGACACATTAAGGAACGGTACTATTCCATGTAAGAATAGTTCACACAGATCTTTGATAGGAAAGAGGCCATATACTAACAATAGAAGATGCTTATTTTTTCTTCATTGGTCCGGGTTGTGTGCCTGTATGGTTTTATAAAACTGATAATGTATAGAAGGGGCAGGAAACTCAACCAGCATGTAATGTGATGTGCCGGTTTCCCACTCTGCTCCAGTGAGATCCTGTCCCAGTCTTGCATTCAACAGTAGAAATACTCCACAAGCCTCCTCTCTTGGATCTGATTGTTTCCATTATTTTTTGTTAACTGGACTACAGAACGACATGTCCTTGCCAATAAATACTTAGCAGACCACTTACGTTCTGTGGATTGTTCCTTTACTGAGGTTCCCATTGTTAAAGGAAAGGTTTGCTATTTTTTATCCTGGAGCCTTTTTTTCAGATTATCTAGCCTAATCCTGGACTGTGGAGACATTATTCTTTGGAATTAATACAGTTTTGAGAGTTTACGATTTTTTTAAAAGGAAGCCTCTCCCTGCTACAATGAAAGTGAATGGGTAGGTACTGAAATTATTACTATGAAGCATTGGCACGATTTTGATACTGTTGGGAACGGCCATGTCAGTTATTTTCCCTGACTGATAACATTCCGGAATGACGGCCTGTCTTTTAGACAATTAGCTAGATTTAATTTTATTAACACAATACGGGACTGCACATTTTCAAAACATTTTGATAAATACTGTAAATTGTGCTTGTTGCCAGCTAGTAAACTCCAATGAGGTCAGCACCGTAATTCAGCTGTTTAGAAACAGCACCGTGCTGTTAGCTTGAGTGCGAAGGTTTACTGATTTTGTGAGGTAGCGCATTGTCTATGAAAAAAATAGTTGGGTTTCACGTAGAACATAACCATTGATACAACGCTCACTTTGGCTCAATTTTTTCAGGAGAACATACAGAGACCCATATCAATACACCGTGGCCTTCCCATTTTGGAAAACCCAATGTATCATATAATTTCACACGCTACATCCGTGGCCCCGTTCATTTTCATTGTAGCCAAGAGAGGCTTCCCTTAAAAAATCGTCAACTCTCAAAACTGTATTAATTCCAAAAAATGATGTCTGCACAGTCCAGGATTAGGCTAGATAATCCGAAAAAAGGTCCCAGGATCAAAAATGGCGAACCTTTCCTTTAATGCCTGATTCCCACTGTAGGAGACATCCTAGCCCTACAGGCCTGGTCTGGATCATCATGGTTTCAACTACAGTGGTGGATGTCTGCCCTGTTTTAAGCTTGGCCTGTTTTAACCCATTACTGTAGCCCTCAGTTTGAAAGGGAATTTCTCTGTGGAGTGGAGGGTGTACAGTTTTTTTCTTTCCTCTTGTTTAATCCCAATTTGTATTTAGCTTACTTCTGATGCATCCATACATGGAGGGTTAAAGTTATTTTCTAGGATTTAGTGATTTAGTTCAAACATGCATTCTTGCTTACGATTAGCCTTATTGCACTTCTACTGCATCCCGATGGATGATATCTATTTTAACCTCATACTAAGCACCATCATGAATGTTCTCCTTGTCTTAGGGTTCAGTTTTAAAACAAGGTTGTCATCTCTTATGCCATCTTTATTTTCCCTAATACTGTCAGAATATGAAAAGTTAAAGTTGTTTACTGTATTAAACTCCTGTTTTCTAATGACCCAGTGGAGTACAATGGTTGAGACTTGGCTGTCCAGTTTGTAGGGGGAACCTTAAAGCACAACTCTTCTTCAAATTCCCTTCTTGAATATGTTTGTATTATATCAGTAAATTCCAATTGTTGGAATTTTGCAAATGTGTTTTTACCCAGTAATGAATGAGAGCCTCTTAATGCATTGATAAAATGTCTGTGAACGAAGTATCCATCATGGTGATGGATGTGTCGAAAAAGTATCCATCCTGGTGATTACTCTTTGTCTCCACTGTTTTACCCTCTCACCTATGTGACAGTTGTAGGTCCATATCCTGTGTCCGTCGTATCGACACCTGCACTTCAGAATGTTGTTGGTATAGTCAGACTCAGCCACCTCATAGTTGGGGTTGATCACAACCTGCACATAGAACGGACTTATTAAGGATGTAATTAGATACTTTTGCTATGACGAAACCCGTTTGTGGTGGAAGGAAATATTAGTGACATTTTAAACATTATAAAATGCTGGGAAAATGACAAGCTGAATGACAAAGGTGTATTCCATTTGAATAAATTGACCCCATGGAATGAGAATGGTTGACAACAGTGACTACTCTCAGGTGACTGTATTATCATATTCTCATTTAGGTTTGCTCGTATATAATATTTGATTAACCAGATGGTTTGATTCCTGAATGATTGGCTGATAGCCGTAGTATATAAGACCATATATCTAGGGTATGACTACTTTTTACTGCTCTAATTGTGTTATCAACCTGTTTATGATAGAAATAACGCATCTTGTGATATATTAACAATATACCAAGATTAAGGGCTGTGACCAGGCACTCAGTGATGTGTCATGCCTAAGAACAACTCTTTGCTGTGGTATATTAGCCCATATACTACACCTTATACAGAATAATTTATACACCAATCAGCCATAACATTATGACCACCTGCCTAATATTGTGTAGGTCCCCCTTTTGCCGCCAAAACAGCCCTGACCAGTTGAGGCATGGACTCCACTAGACCTCTGAAGGTGTGCTGTCGTATCTGGCAATCTGGCACCAAGACGTTATCAGCAGATTCTTTGAGTCCTGTAAGTTGCGAGGTGGGGCCTCCATGGATCGGACCTGTTTGTCCAGCACATCCCTCAGATGCTCGATTGGATTGAGATCTGGGGAATTTGGAGGCCAGGGCAACACCTTGAACTCGTTGTTGTGTTCCTCAAACCATTCCTGAACCATTTTTGCTTTGTGGCAGAGTGCATGATCCTGCTGAAAGAGGCCAATGCCATCAGGGAATACCGTTGCCATGAAAGGGTGCACATGGTCTGCAACAATGCTCAGATAGGTGGTACGTGTCAAAGTAACATCCACATGAATGGCAGGACCCAAGGTTTCCCAGCAGAACATTGCCCAAAGTGTCACACTACCTCCGCCGGCTTGCCTCCTTCCCATAGTGCATCCTGGTGCCATGTGTTCTCCAGGTAAATGACGCACATGCACCCGGCCAACAACGTGATGTAAAAGAAAACGGGATTCATCAGACCAGACCGCCACTTTCCATTGCTCTATGGTCCAGTTCTGATCCCCACGTGCATCAATGAGCCTTGGCCGCCCATGACCCTGTCGCCGGTTCACCGCTTTTCCTTCCTTGGACCCCTTTTGATAGGTACTGACCACAGCAGACCGGGAACACCCCACAGGGGCTGCAGTTTTGGAGACGCTCTGACTCAGTCGTCTAGCCATCACAATTTGGCCCTTGTCAAAGTTGCTCAGATCCTTACGCTTGCCCATTTTTCCTGCTTCTAACACATCAACTTTGAGGACAGAATGTTCATTTGCTGCCTAATATATCCCACCCACTGACAGGTGCCATGATTAGATTTTCAGTGTTATTCACTTCACCTGTCAGTGGTCTGTTATGGCTAATCGGTGTATGTTATTGTTATTTAAAATCCTAAGTTTTTGATAGCAAATGCAATTGTCACCTGGAATATGTAGTCTCCTGGCATAACGTCTGTGACGTCTATCCACTGACAGTCAATGTCATGTCTGTACGTGTCCCAGCAGCCAACAGTGATGCCCTGCTGCCCGAAGTTGGCACACTCATACCTCTTCTCAATACCTGCCCGGCAACAACAGTGATGACAGCATCAAGAGATGTTAGAGCACAGAACCTGGAACATGGTCACGGGTTGTTTCCACAGATAGCACTTTAGCATTAGTTTTTCCCACGAACGCCTCCTTACCCTCTTCACACTGGGTGTCCTCTAGACAGAAGCTGGCCTTGTGTCCCTCTGCCACCTTGGTGCCGTTGAGGCTCAGCAGGTCGTAGTGGGTGAACACCTCCATGCTGTGGTAGTGTCTGGACAGGCAGGTAGTCATTGTCATCAACAACCCACAGCTAACCACCTATCATCTCACAGGACTGCAAGTAATGACGACCTCCAGAGGACTCTTAGCACTCATAAAGACGTCCTGCTCATGCTTTTCACGGCGTCGTCCGACTGCTTTAATCAAAGCTTTCGCCATTAGTGAACGACTGAACTGAAGGACACAGGGATTCATACTCCACGTTACCTGTGGCATTCGTGCCAGATCCAGGAGTGGTGAGCGGCCCGGGGGCGGAAGTCCGACTGTCCGTTGTTGTGGATCTGGGAGGAGAAGCGCAGCAGGCGGCGGTAGGACGACTGGGTGGCGGTTGCGGCGCTGCTGGACAGACAGTTCTCCTCATTGGCACACTGCAGCACGTACATGGGACGGTCCTCCAAGTAGGTGGTGTGTTCCACCACCTGGGCGTTCAGAACCAAGTCTGGGGCCGCTGCACACCAAGGTGGGAGAGGACGGGAGAGGCTCTTAACAATGTCTGACCCATACATTCTAGTTTCACATATGATTTTTTCCAACACTGTAAACAACAAAAGACCCATGTACTCTTTAACTGCATTTAAAATCAGAATCCAGTTGCAGCTGACCCCCAGTTTCTGATAATCTGAGTTATTACTAATCATCTAACGATAGTGGCCTGAACTGTGTTCCTGAAATGGTGCCTTGAGGACTGGGCATAAGGGCCAGGAGGTATTCGGTCTTATTCCCAGACGGTAGCCGTAAATATTGACTTACTCTCTGAGCAGGAGACTCCAGCAGCGAAACGGCCACCCCCTTTGGGGCACTGGAGGTGTTTGCCATGATGAAGACACTGGTTCAAGGTCAGCTCCGTCCCGGAGCACCTGACCCCGCTCATCACCACGTCATCAGCGCTCACCTCTCCGGGCCAGTACCAGGTCTCCTGTTACGAACAATAACACAGACTGATTAAACAACACGCATGTCCAGCTTCAGTTCTCCAAAGACAAGCGGGTGAACTTTTACCCCCCTACTACCAGAGGTTTCTCTGTTGCACATCTGTTGTTTGAATAAGGCCAGGACCATACGGAGCGTATGCCTAGTAGAGCCCAGTTTATTACCTAGTGAGGCAGCCCTTGCCGTCTTTACATTTTTCTGCAATAAAACAAACTATTTTGTTATTTAAAACAATGTGTACCGATGCCCTGGCTTTGGTTACGTCCAATATAACACATAGTTAAACCCTCTGTATTGTCGTTGTTGTAGCAGCATCGTGTTATGAGTATGCTTGTTATTTGGCAAGGACTGTGGAGTTTGTTGCATCAAAAAGGTAAGAAGTTAGAGGAAAGCTTAATATTTTTCTCATATTGACAATTACACAATAAAACTACACCAAAAACACCAAAATGACTTTTCAAAGAACATTACTTTTTGAGTAATTGCTTTTTTCCTGCCATCCTCCTATAAGGCCCGGGTTATGCAGAGCTACTGATATCGGCTGATAATAACAGATTTTGAGTTTGAGTGTTCAAAACCATTTATCGTTTCTAATTCAGTAGTATGAGAGAATTGGTCAGGGTCTGAATACTTTTCCAAAGCACTATAAAAATACACATTTGAAAATTGTTCTTGTATTGTAGATAAGTATCAAATCAATCCAATGTATTCCTTTTTGAGATTAAATGTTTAAGCCAGCATATATTCATTAGGCTACTTTCTTATTTGGTAGATTGGTAGATTTTTTTAGTTTTCTAGATTATGTTTCTGATGACAAGGTTTTATGAAGTAGGAAAGATCCTAATGGAAAACAAGTCTCCCAATCTGTTAAATGTTCCTATGTCTTCTGCTGTAAAATGAATCAATATTTAAAGAGACAGTGGGCGAGTCGGTGAATGTGTATTCCATGTCCTCATGGAACGGAATGCCTAATTATACTGAGTCATCAGCATGTTTCTGTGCTATATCAAAGCCCTGGGAAAACTCCTGTAAAACACATTCCTTGTGGGATCTCCCACGACAGAAGCAGGGGGTGGGCAGCATGGACATCCCCTGTCTATGGAATGGAGTTTTAGAGTGTGCTATCATATATTCCATCCGTTTGGCTGTCTGCAAAAACACTTAGTCTGCATTGCAAATAGTGCCCTATTTCCTTTATAATCGTCTACTGACCAGGGTCCATAGGGATAACAGTAGTGCACTATCTAGGGAACAGAGAGCCATTTGGGACATAGTAGCAGAGCAGAGCAGTTTTTTGGGAAAGAGGCACCAGGGCAGGAAGCTGTGTTTTTCATGATAGACTGTTCTGTACTCTGCTGTTGCCCATCTGGTATCACAGACTCTGCTGCTGGCTCTGCTCTCTGCACCAGCAGGCTTTAGTGTGAGACATAACCCGACTGGATCTCTACAGGACTGTCTGTGTATGTGTCTGTCTGTATCCCCAAACACATAATGACAATCTTATTTAGACTGCTATTAAAAGGCACATTATTACCCAATCACCAAAATCACACTTTATTATACATTTACTGTGCCGAAGAGATTTATCAGGCCAGTCCTTTGTCCACTCATAAAACTCGTACTCCCATCAACCCAGTTCTTCCATGATTCATACTTTCCAGACTTATATCACCAAGCACTTGTTAGTAACAACACCAACTCTCCCAAATGGCAACACTAATAAGACTGGCAAGTCAGTTAAATCTACCTAGAGTACACAGTTGGCTGCTGGTGGACAAACTGAACTTCAAAGAGCAAAAAAGGACTCCCCGCTAATAAGTGTATACTGTTCACAAACACCCTAGAGCCACATACGCATACATGTTAATGTTTCCCAAGCTAGCTGTAGACCAGGCACCGTGCCAGGATTTTCTCTCTCCCGGGGCTATGGGAGAGCTTGACCAATACGTGGGGGCCTTAGAAAATAGTTGATTTTCATGACATCAGAATTATAAGGAAGTTCTCGTTTTTAAAATACTAAAATGCTTGGGTTGAACTGGGGCTACGCAGATCCATGGTGTAGCTATAGCCCCCCTAGTCCCGTGTAGTGCTGTGCCTGCTGTATACTCTCCTCACTCCGACACTTCAGAGACTCAAAGGTCAAGGCCCTTTCACATTCCAGCTGTTGCTAGCTAACAACATTGTTTACTGAACAATGTTATTAGCAACCAAGATGTCATAGACATTACTATAACGGAATGACCTACGGTATATCAGAGCCATATATATATATATATATATACACAGCTCCGGAATAAATTAAGAGACCACTGCACCTTTTTCTTTCCTTTCCAAAAAAGTCGAAAAGGAAGGTTTTGAGTGAGGAACAGAAGGGTTAAAATTAAGAGACCTCTGCAAATTGAACGATTCTGCTCCTCACTCAAAAATTTTCTTTTCAACTTTTTTGGAAAGGAAAGAAAAAGGTGCAGTGGTCTCTTAATTTTTTCCGGAGATGTATATATATACATACTGACATACTGTATATATTGGAGGCCCACTGGAAACACAGAAGGAGCAAATAACATACTTTTACACAGTATTATAGGACTATACATGGCTATTTACCTAACATTCATAAAATAAATCAATGCTAGCCTGTGCGTTTCAGAGGCCCAGTGGAAACATAGACGGACCAAATGAGACCTTTACTAGGTAATATACTGCTATACATGGCTATTTCCCCAACATTCACACACAAAATCAAAAGTGGACAGTACACATGATGTAGATAACAGAAGAATACAACAAACAGAACAGTTGGTTTTACTGAAATAATATATATATATATATAGTTTTGTTTGTTTGTTTTGTCATTTTGCAACTCTTCAGTTGATGGACTGCTTGTTTGGTTGATGTGTGTAAACCCACCTGGAAGGCGTTGCTGGCAAAACCCAGTCCCAGCTGCCGACACACGACTGCAGCCTCGATGGTGCCCCAGCTTTCACTGCAGACAGTACCCCACACCAACGACCCATTCTTCTCCACCAGCACCTCCACGCGCCCTTCAAACGGGTTCCGCCCGCCGCTGAGACGCAGCTGCAACCAGGGACAAAGCAACAGAGCGTACGCCAGTTATTACGGCAGCACCGGGGCACTTGTATTTCTTTTATTTTTATTGGACAAAGTAGAGGCAGGAAGGAAAGACCGGAGCAGTAGTGGGTCAGATTCAAATGTTTTCTAGGAATAGCAGCTTAGACGGCTGCCCCATCCTAGGTCACAGAGGGATGGCTTGTTATCAGCCAAATAAAATACTTTAAAGAGGTGTAATATTCAGTCAGTGAAATATGTGTTTACAATATTATTCTGCTGAGGAAACTCTAAGATTGGCCACCAATCCTATATTTGGCTGTGAAAGGTTTTCAGAGGCAAAAAAACTTGTAAACATTCCTTATGTATGAAAACAAAATGAAATGTTTGCCCATCCAGATAACATCAAAAAACAAAGTGGATATGTTCATTTGCAAATGTTTAAATTAGTAATTTAGCAGACACTCTCATTCAGTCTTATAAAGTAGTTAAAATACATACATTCATTAAAGTTTTTTGAATTATTTTTTTGTAGTGGTCTCTGTGGAAGCAAATACTACGTGACCTATACAACCCTGTTCCCAAAAAAGTTGGGACGCTGTGTATAATGTAAAGAAAAACAATGCGGGTGATGTGCAAATCATTTAAACCCTGTATTCAATAGAAAATAGTACAAAGACAACATATCAAATGTTGAAACTGATAAGTGTTATTGTTTCTTGAAAAATATATGCCCACATTGAATTTGATGCCGGCAAAAAAGCTTTGACAGAGGCAACAAAAGACTGGAAAAGTTATGTAATGATAAAAAAAACAACCTGGTGGAACATCTCACAACTACTTGGGTTAATTGGCAACAGGTCAGTAACATGATTGGGTATAAAAAGACTCATCCCAGAGGATGAGTCTTTTAGAACTAAAGATGGAGAGGGGTTCACCACTCTGTGAAAGACTGCGCAGGCAAATAGTGCATCAAATAATGTTTTTCAACGTAAAATTGCAAGGAGTTTGGGGATCTCATCATCAAAGGTACATAATATTATTATAGGATTCAGAGAATCCGGAGAAATCACTGTACGCAAGGGACAAGGCCAAAAACCAAGATTGGATGGCCGTGATCTTCAGGCCCTCAGACGGCACTGCATTAAAAATGGACATGATTCTGTAGTGGAAATCACTGCATGGGCTCAGGAACACAAAACCATTGTCTGTGAACACAGTACGTCGCTGCATCCACAAATGCAAGTTAAAATTCTACCATGAAAAGAAGAAACCATATATAAACAAGATCCAGAAATGCCGCCGCCTTCTCTGGGCCTGATCTCATTTAAGATGGACTCAGGCAAAGTAGAAAAGTGTTCTGCGGTCTCTATAAAATTTGAAATTCTTTTTGGGAATCATGGACGCCGCATCCTCCGGACTAAAGACGAGAAGGACCATCCGGCTTGCTATCAGCGCATAGTTCAAAAGCCAGCATCCATGATGATATGGGGGTGCATTAGTGCACATGGCATGGGTGACCTGCACATCTGTGAAGGCACCATTAATGCTGAACAATATATACAGGTTTTGGAGCAACAAATGTACCATCCAGATGTCTTTTTCAGGGAAGGCCTTGCTTATTTCAGCAAGACAATGCCAAACCACATTCTGCACATATTACAACAGCATGGCACCATAGTTAAAGAGTCAGGGTGCTAAACTGGCCTGCCTGCAGTCCAGACCTTGATATGTTGTCTTAGTACTATTTTCAAATAAATACAGGAATACATGATTTGCACATCATTGCATTATTTGCATTTTACACAGTGTTCCAACTTGTTTGGAAACAGGGTTGTATATAAATAATGCACAACTACAATATTAGAACTATATGAGTAAGTCCCATTCTGTGGCCATGTACAGAACGTACTCTTTTCTTGAAGCCCATATCTGGAACATGACATCTAACAGCAGCGTCCTCCTCGTGGCTGCAGCCCAGGGAATTTCTGTTGAAGCGGCACTCCGTCAGGGACTTTTCAAAACCAGAGCACTGCACCTCATTCATATGGACTGGACCCATTCCTACAATGGAAAACACACCTGGCATTAGCTCCATCCCACTCCATCACATAATACCATGTATTCAATGGTTTCAATATTTGAGAAAACGGACAACAGAGACAACTTGGAAAGAATTAACCTTTTTATCTTTCCTTTAGTAAGAAAAAAGGGTTTTCCAAGCTAATATGAGTGATAACAAATTTCCTGCTGTGTCTGTCTCCAGCATGTGACTGGACTGGAACATTTACCTGGCAGTGTTTGCTCTGTAACTAGAGTCATGGTGGTCTGAAACTGACAGCAGTTAAAGAAAAGACAGAGAAGGAATGTAATAGTTTTTTACTTTTTTGTTTTTATAATTTATGTGTATTGACCTGCTTTGAGTTGCGACCCCCTCTTTGACCTTTGAATCCTTCCCGGCTACCGACCCCTGCTTGTCTCAGAATTCTTCCTGTCTACCGACCACAACTTGGCAAACAAAATGGTCTACGTGAGGAAGCAAATGCTTGCATGACAGAGACATTTCCAAGCTCTCAGCAAACATAGTAACAAGAACTTATCTTGCTAAACTAGTATTTTAGCAACACGCATTTACATATGAAGTTATATCTATCGTTTTACTATACATTTTTTCAATGGAATTTTTCCTTCCTGATCCAATTAAATCATACATAGAAAAGACTGGGCACTTCCTGTAAGATTGGACTCTTAACAGTGTTGTAGTGGCATGAAAACGGCTCACTTGAGAAGTAACTGGAGAAGACTTTGCCAGCACATACAAGGGCATCTCCAATCACCACACCATCTCAGCTGAAGTCAGCACTGTGGTCACTAATTACACCAGTAACATGGTTGGCTGTTTTTTTTCAACCTGTACCGACCTCTTACCACATGACTGCCCTTCCTACAGAACAGACCCAAACCGGTGAGGGAGTCGGAGAGGGAGAACGTGAGGACCAACTACGACCGGTCAATGATACGTCAGGATAGACTGGGAGATTTTCTCTTTCTTCACTTGCCCTACGTCCTCCATCTGCTGGCGTGCCTTGGTGATCACTGCCATGTTAACCTCCCACCTGAGGCTGTGGGAGATCACTGACAGATGCATCGTTGGAGGTTCCCTCATTGATGTGAGAAGGGTGGGAGCGCACATCCTTGCCGAGTCCGAAACGTGAATTCCCATCGTCCCGTGTTACATGCTATAGGTCAGGAACTCAGTGATCTACTGAAGGATGATGCCGGACATGGTCTTTTGGAAGAGTGTGTGTTGTACTAGTTCTAGGATGATGGTGTTGAACGCAGAGCTAATGTCCACAAACGATTTCAAACAATCTGGAGATTACCTCAACAAAGCCATTTCAAACGCTTCTAATATTGTTTCCAACTACCGCAAGTCATTGGCCGTCCTGAAGGGAGACAGTTATCTGCAATTAGCCAGCTTTCACATTGTGGAATCTCAGCTGAAATGATTTGTTCTGTTCTCAGTTTGGATGAAGAAAGGCTGGACACTGTCACCAAGTTTTCCATGCACAAGTTATGTGTCCTTGCTCACACTGCGGACACCATAACCCCTTTGTTGAGGTTGCCACAGCTTCAGTCACAAACTACAACATTGTCACAGCCAGTAACATAATTCCATGCTTTAAAGTACTGACTAATCTCACCACTGCTCAACTAAGTAGGCACAATGGAGAGCTTGAAAAAACACGCAATTGAGAAGTGCCTGAGTGTTCATGAGTA
This sequence comes from Esox masquinongy, assembly GCA_016801175.1. Taxonomy (NCBI): domain Eukaryota; kingdom Metazoa; phylum Chordata; class Actinopteri; order Esociformes; family Esocidae; genus Esox; species Esox masquinongy. Next base: position 53,842 of record JACXGI010002748.1, on the reverse strand, counting down.
ACATAAGCCATACCAGATTGCCTTAGTCTTGGAACCACCCTTTAAATTGGCATTGTGCAATGCCACAGAAAATGTCTGCCCTACCTGCAGTCAATGATATTGACTATAACCAGTACATTACATTGATCCCCAGCAGCAAGCCAGTTGGACACCCTGTTTTGTTTCATTAAACAAAAAAGCACAGCTGTATGTCCAAACAACAAATTGAGGATTAGCTCATTGCCTCATATCTTCCAACAACTACTGATCCTCACAAACTCTGGAACACGCAGTCACACACACCCAACACTCAGCAGAGTTTCTGCTGACAACCTACATGTCCCAGCATGCTCTGCAGCCGTGGAGCCATTCTAAGCATCGGAGTGAGTATCTTCCGACCAGATAGTTGCCGAAAGTCCAACAAACTTTTAAAAACTGATGTTGTTTTTTATATAAAAGTATTTCCAAAACTGCTGACAATTAGTTGGTAAATGCAAGTATATTACCTAGATTTGCAAATAGTATTTTTAAAAACATTCAAATATTTATATACATCTTTCAAATAATTTTTCTAAATACTTGTTTTGATATTTTTTCTGTTTTATTGGACCGGAAAGAGGAGAGAGATCTATTTAAGAGTTTTTGCTGAAAGAGCATTGGGCTGGATTCAAACTGATGCTGCAGCAGTACATTTTAACCAGAGGTAGCAATCCCAACCCCAACCCCAGGTCTTGGTTACAAAATATCTGAATTCTGGTTGACAGAGACCCATAGGTGGATGGTGGTTGGTCTGAGGTTTGCATCCCAATGAATCACTGACGGCATATTCCATTAGAGTAGATGAATGCACTTGGTGGACACGTAGCCGACAGAGGATGTCTACCTTGTCCCAGCTTGCCTCCAGCAAGGGCCTCCTTGGCACTACCAAAGCCAAGCTCTCGACACACCACGGTGGCTGCCTTAAGGTTCCAGCTGTCATCACAGACGGTGCCCCATTCTCCGTTCTTCAGTACCTCCACTCGACCTTCTCCTATGTTTGCCCCGCCTCTCAGGCGCACCAGGGGTTGCTGCAGAAATCATTCATGGCATTAGCCTGACTGCTACTGAGAAACGAAAGTTTCCAATCAGATCGCACAGGTAAGAAAACATCCAATTTTCAGATGTTAGTAGTATTTATTGTACAGTCCATTAACTAATTTAAAATATGGATATTGATAGTACATCCATAGAGAGTTAAACGGCACTGTACTGCCTCAAAGCTTATTGTAAATCAGAGAAAGAGCATTAACATCACAGTTTATTCCTTCTCATTCATCTAAAGCCTATGATTCATCAGTCTGAAGTGTTTGGACACAATGTTCTGCAGCTGGAGCGTCTGCAGTTTAAAGGCTTAGTTTGTGATTTTCCTTACAATAAATATCATTGACAACACTCAGGATCTGTAGCCTTTAACATTTTTCTCAACTTCTGAATGCTTTCAGATTCAATGCAAGACACAAGGCCCGAGTCAGCTCAACTCTGGTAACATCACATCTCTGTCATAAGCACCCTTCTGCAAAGAGGCTTTATCACTTCTATACGTAATGACATGCTCCTTCTCTCTCATGGCAGAGTACACAACCTACCTCCACTCTGTAGGCCTTGCTGAAGCCCAGGGCGTGGCTGGGAGCGAAGGCACGTCCTGGGACACAGCTGACCACCACAGGCAAGCTCTTCTCACATGTGGCGTTCCCCTTAAGCTCCACTTTGTGGCCCAGCTTACACTCATGCAGGCTGGCCTCGTTCCCTGTGCAATTCACTCCGAACCCCCAGTAGTTCTTCTTCCTCCGTTTGGCCAGCAGCCTGAAGAACGGAGAGATTGAATTGAACTGAGAAAATCTGAGTTGAAAATGGAAGGAAACTAAGATGGATTTAATTTCATTTATTCAATTAAATTTGTTAATAGCTGTTTCTTTTAGGTTTCAGTCTGTGGAAGCTTTCTGTGAAATCACGATCTTGTCGACAGTAATTAGTGAGGAAACATTAACATTATATTTAAACTGTATTTCACTTAATAAAACATTTAAAAAAAATGTATTCATAGACCATCTTAAAAGCAAGGCCATGCCCCTCTGCTGCTAACAGCACAACATACAATGGCAGTGTTGTGTTCAAAATAACAAACAATTCCCATGACCTGTACTTTTAAGAGCGGAATCAAATGGAAGTCATTTGTCGGGGGGGGGGG
>JACXGI010002748.1:0-51536 GCA_016801175.1 Esox masquinongy | reverse complement strand
TAATGAATACAGCATGTCCTGCATTTACAGACTCCCAGTAGTCCAAGCTCTGACACACAGCACAGAAGTTGACAGACTAACAGAAGTGAACACGAATGTTCACTACTTTATATTTTCAACACAAAATTACTTGTAGAATTGGATAGCCCTGACGTACAACCAATTTGAGGTTAACTCAACTGTGTTGACAACAAGGATCATTTTGGGCGTTGAGAGGTGACAGAGATGAGGAGGGCTTAAACTTTACTAGCTGAACCTTCTGACTCTCATGGCCAGTAAAATATGATGGAGCGAGTCCATAGTAATACTGCTTTCACATAGGATTTGCGGTGCGTTGCCCGTAAAATAAAATGGCATTAGCCTGACTGTTACTGAGAAACAAAAGTTTCCAATCAGATGGCATAGGTAAGAAAACATCCAATTGTCAGTTGTTAGTCATATTTACCAAATGGTCATTTCCAGAGTTGACATACATTTTCTTCTTTTTTTTTACTGGCCGCCTGTGGGAACTGAACCCTGTGGCCTTGCTCGACCAACCCAGTGCAATAAATATACACCATCAACACATCCATTAGACAGTATTTTAGGGAGGTCCTAAGAAACATTACAAGACTAATAGCATAATAATAATATCTAAAGAATAAAACATTGTATGGTTTCATTGGTTTTTATAATATGTATTAGAAAACAAAAACTGTAATATGTTGCTTGCATGACATGGACAAGACCGCAGTAGGACATTCACTTCATTCTTCTTCTTTCGTTGCTTTGGTCTCGTGCTTGCGGCTGGGTCACTGTCGTGGCTTCAGATGGTAGTTTTTAAGTAACAGCTTCTTTCAAGCCTCCCTCCAATACAAGACAGTTTTCTGTAGAAGTCTTGATTTGATTGATTGGTGCACATTAACGACAATCCTAGCCGCTTAACTCTGTAGCACCTTCAAAGTGATTGTTGATCTCTTCGTGGCTTCTCACACGTGTCTACTTAATAATTGAGTGCTGTGTTTTGAGGGACATGATTTTCTTGTCAGTGCCTTGGTAGTGTATTGCATCTTCCACTTCCTGATTATTTATCAAACTGTACTCACGTGGATATCCAAACACTTAGATGTTATTATTTACCTAATGCATTTGTATTATTTTAACTTCTGTAAAATGCCCTTTTGTATATTTTTTTCAGATTCAAAGCCTGATAACACTTCAACGGTAGTGTTCTTGTCCAGAAAATATGACATCAACTTCAAGGATTCACAGTCAAATGGTAAGGTAATTGTGACCTGGTTAAGGCAATTTATTCCATCTGTGCGAACTGGACGCTTCCATAGCACAGGGGTTGAACAGGCAGTGAACAGACGGTCTGGCAAGCCGGGGCTCGAACCCCTGTCACCACGGAGACTTCAGTCATGTTGCTGGTCTGTGCTGCCTCTCCATCCTGCCTGTGCCATGGAAAATTAATCAACAGTCTGTTGTTTTGTTCATTAAACAACTACACACACTCGGCCCAGTTCACAGTCGACACACAGATACTAGAAGATAATGGAATATAACAGAACCAAATAGAACATTTATCACAAACAAATTGTGTCATAGGAAGCATTATATTTTTGAGAGTTTGCAGGTGTTGGCATTTTATTTCCCTACCCTCACTTTGTTAGGAGCTGGCATATGGTGGTAAACGGCCCACAGAAAACTAGATAAGCAAACTAGAGTAAAGGTTCTCTTTATCAGCACTCACCTCAACCTTTTAAGAGCCAATATCCAAAACGATTCAGTATTTTTTTTTTGTTGCAAAAAGTTGGCAGAAATATCTCCTGGTTTGAAAGATGTATGTAAGTAGACATGTAAGTAGACTTTTCCAGCTATGCTTTTTTATTATTCATACTCATCCAAGTGTAAAGCAAAATATATTTTTGTGGGAATGTTAGCGAGAAAAGGGCTGTGATCCTCGCCTCATCACTCACTCATATGCTTCAGTTTACTGTGCTTCTCTCAATTATGGCTTCCCTCAGACTATGTACTAGCTCCTCGACTACTCAAACAGATTGAGACAGAGAGAGGGAGAAGCAAAATGAAACCTTTGAGAGCATTCAGGAAGTCTGCACGTCATGTCTCACGTTACTCACTTGTAGACTTTAGTGTTGTATCCTTTCTCTCCAGGAAAGCCGAACATCCCGCAGACAACCCGGCTGTTCATGTCAGTCCACTCCGCATCGCAGATTTGCCTCCACTTCCCACCATCTTTCACCTCTAGGTAGCCCTCTGAAATAGGGATCCTTTTACGCTGGGAGTAGATGGCCCGGAAACGCACATCTTCCACCTGTACATTCAGACTCTGCAAGGCAGAGAGAAAGCATTCCGCCAGGTATTGAGTCATTGTCAAATTTCCTATGGTCCATGGTTGAGTAAAACAATCCCTAGATTAATTCTTCAACAGTATCTTTTTCACTTAAAACATGCCAATGTGAACCTTGAAGGCTTGCCATACCCACTGAATGTCCGGAATTTGTAAAGGCGGTTGAATCCGAATCCGAATTGCGTTTATTCTAATATTAAGTTAACACATAGCAGAATTTGATTTGCTCCTAGTGGTAGACAACGTGCTTTCATTAACTTTTTAACAACTTGTTTCAACAACTTGTCTTGCTTTTTTTTTTAGCAGGAAAGATATTTCAAGATCAGTGTGGGGTTGAGAGCAGAGTCTCACATTCATAACAGCAGTCTGTTGACGTACATAGAAACCTTTAAACACCAGTCTACAGTGTACACCACAAAGACCTCCTGACACCTGAGGAGCCACAGTACCCTGAAACAAACTGAGCCCGTGTTCAAGCTCACAGACATCCAGACACATGCCCACCTTGCTAAAACACATGTCTGCTCTCCAGCACACATACCCAGGTGATTCCTTCCATATGACATTGCCCAAGAATCGTAGGGTCAAAAACGTGCCCTTGGTATCCTCTGTCTTGGATGCGGTGACCAGTACACAAGCCAGATGGCACAGCCAGCCCCCAGCTGCTTACATGCCCCAACACCCAGTACCTCAACTCATGTCAGAACCTTAGCCATAGGATATCAGGACTTGGTACAGATCAACTAAAAGGTCAACAGTGGCAGAACAGACTTATCAACATGGAGATAACCTCTGAACCACACTCATCATCAATCTCTTTTACTTTCTGACTTCGGCCTTTGTGTAGGCCAATGTTAAGTACTTTTGACAGAGTACATTAGGTGTTGAGAGGATGAGAGATTTGGACTAGAGGAGTGGCATGTTTATTATCATTAATTAAATTGTTTCTCCATTTGATCTTCTCTTAATGAACCAGCTAAATTCCACAAAAACACATTAAAACAAATGTACAGGCTTTTACACTGCCATTAGCCATAAAAACACAAATGATGATTGTATTTCCTTTTCTACAAGTGCCAATACCAGTCCTGGTAAAAGCTCTTGTCTAAGTGCTGAGGGTCGTCCCTACCTCCTGTCAAACCTAACACTAAGCCTACAGTAACTAAGCTATGAAGCTGTAGACCCAGCATCTCTCCTGAGGACCATTAAAGCAGAGCGGCACCTTTACCTTTGACCTCCAGGTTGCTTGTAAACGCCGCTCCCAGCTCCCTAACTCATCTGTTAAACGCCCTAAGCACACTGAGCCGCATGCTGCATACCCTGTCTAACCCCTGGCTGGGCTAAATTGGTGGAAATCAGAATGACCCTGGAGGGCCAAACCTCTAAAAGCTGCTCTGCTAAGCCATGAATGCTGAGCTCAGCCTCTTCTCCCAGGACCATTAGCTTTGAATAAAAATGGGGTGGTTTTCCTCAAATGGCGTCAGCCTCTGGGAATGTTCGGATCCCCTCCACACAAAAAATGTAGCGGCGGAGGGTAGGACATGACTGAGCATGTGACAGTTTTTACAGTGACTCCAGTCACCCAACTGCTGACCACGGCAGCCAGAGCGGAAAGAAACTGAATGAATTGAATCATGACAGTCATAAATTTCCGTCACCACAGAAGACCAAGACAGGGCATAGGTGGTCATGTGGTCATGGGCAGATAGCCATAAGAGGACTCTGTGGTGCTAGACATCAGACTGGGGAATGGTTCTGTCACATGGAAATACATGACGACAGCAGGCTGGGTGGAAATGGAGGCTCTTAGAGCCGTCTCATCAGTGTTTAGTTTGGCTGGAGTGGTCCAAAGGGAAACCAAAGGGCAGCGACGGTGAGCTGAGGAGGGGGGGGGGGGTACAGGGCATACGCCCACTTCCATGAAGACCACCAGACATAAACCAGACATAACACCGGCAACAGACAGTTTGCTCAAGGCTCACCAAAGGCTTGGGTTTGGAATGAAAATAAACAGCTGATCAAACATAGAAACTATGTAGAAACCTTACATAAACCAAAACATTGTTGGATTGAATCCCTGAGCCGTCAATGAAAAAGGTGTTGGTCTGTTCATGGGCAAGACAACTAAATCTACAGTAAATGCTACTAGCCAACACAATTTGGAAGGTTTGGGTTAGAAGTCACATTTCAATTGGACCTTTTGTTTGATTGAAGACTTGTTGACTTTATTCTTGAAGTGGGATGTCGCCTTGTTCGGGTCATAAACAAATGGGTCCAGGCACAAGGGTCTTCTGTACAGCAGAACAGATGTTCTGAGAGTCAAGAACAGTAGATATGCAGAAACTCAATCACACTCCTTTGCTTATGGCAGGAATTGTTTTGACTTGAAAGTATAAATACAATGTTGGACCAACAGGGTGAGCTGGCAGCCAAACTGAAATGTGAGTAATCCTGTGATTGAATACTTTAAGATGCAGTCTGAGGCCCCCCAAGTGCTGCAGAGGTTTAAGGCACTATGTCAGAGTGTTGCCTCACTGAACTATGCAGCCTGACATTTTAAGCACTTGCACATTTTTTTACTTATTATATGAGTCATAAATAAATAAAAATATGAATGTAATTTTGCAGGACTTGATCATACAAATGGATGACAGAGTACACAGTCTCTGGGGACCGTTTTTTAAAAACCACAGGCAGGAATTATGAAGGACCAGGGGAGAATCAGTTGGATCATAAGTACAAACGCACGTGTTTGTGTGTTGGTGGGAACTGCTTGGCTCAGCAGACACCTCAGGAAACAAATACGTAAATAAACGATTCATCCATTTGACCTGTTTGTTTCAAACTAGTCAGTTTTCATCTGTGAAACATTTATTTCTCATCAAGCAAACTTGAGCAGACCTTTAGCCTGCCTGTCTAATTTAAGTAAATACAAAAAAAAAGAAAACTGATAACCTGTTCAATGAACCCAAAGTGGAAATGGTACTACTGGACTGGACACATGCACATGCCAGTTAGAGATTTTATGTGTGTGCGTGCGTGCGTGCGTTCGTGCGTCCGTGCGTGCGTGCGTGTAAACTTGAGACACACCAGTCAGCTGAAAATACTGTGCATTTCTTTTCTCTTATGCATCCCCCTGCCAGTGCTTCACATTGAGCTTACACGTGCCTGTCTACTTCCACTAAACATGAGGGAAATTAATGGTAATCCTGCCCACAGTTTAGTAGCAAAAAAGCCAATGAATTATCTGAAATGGCATTCACATCTGCCCCTAACCCACCGTTTCATAGACTTCCACCCTGACTGGATTGAAGGAGCTACGTGAACCTCTGCATGGATGTCTAGAGTGTCTGGAATATATATACTTGTGTAACTATCCCACCGAGACTGAAAGTAGAAGGAAAACACTGTTGACCATAGGCACTTGCCAAGACTGGGCCCACTACTGCTGCCCCCCATCCCCCCCAAAAAACAGATGGAGGCAGGGCTTTCTCTTATAGAACTGCTGTTCCATGTGAGAGACACAGATTCAGCCTCAACCTTTCAGTCTTCACTGGAGTCACATCTCTCCAGCCCAAGGGTATGCAGGTGAACAGCAATAGATGATCACCTTTTCTGTCTCAGGCTACTTGCTCCACTGGGATCCCCTCCCTGTAAGTCCATACGGGAGCTGAGCCCCTGGCTTACTCTGCCCCTGTATGGGGATACCTTTAGACAGGATTCCTGTCTAGTAACCAGTATCTATGCTGCATGAGTCTGTGTGCTGGAGGGCTGAGGTCAGTCAGTCCTACAGTTATTTCTCCTGTCAGGTGTCTTGTTGGTATGCTCCCTCTAGTTCTTCCATCTTCTGTCTTATTCCAGGAGAACATGAACCCTAATAATAATATATTCAATTTGCATTGTTATTCAATACATAAAGCAACAACAGCAAAATCAAGCAATTCAGATGAACAACAACCACCAGATTATCATTAATAATAAAGACTACAGGTGATCAAGAAAGAGACTGATGGTTGAGAAAGTTCATCGTTATGGTCAGAGGTAGGTGGTCAAAGAGGACCAGGCTGTCACGTTTTATGAAGGAGCAGGACACAATTGCAGAGTAACAGTAATAAAGACTTTCAGTTCAAAGAGTTACTTCATCATGACAAGGCTTTACAAAATTTAATAACACAGGAAACTGAAACGTAACAAGAAACAATGACTGACATAGAGGCAGGGAACTAAGGAGACTAAATAGCAAGGCGATAAGGGGAAAATGAGACGCAGGTAAGAAGACTAAAGACACAGGTGAAATCAATAAGTTCAAAACTGAACATAGAATCACAATAACTAGAACCTAAAAACACTCAACACAGAACTATAACAACTGGCACGGGATGGGCCGTGTCCGGTTATTACACAGGCAAACAGCAAGTTGTCTTCATGAAGGCTTGCCATCGATGCCTTATTTGGCCAACTTTGACTAAATGTGCGGATCAACACTATAAAGTGGGATAAATGTAATGTTACATATTACCTGTCTGAATTATTATATTTCCTGCTGAATATAAGTTTTTTTTTTTTTACTTGACATTACCCTACTAGAAAATGGTCTCTCTCCCACAATTTATTGTTTCTGTGGAGCGGATGTTTAGTGAATAATTTCATAATTCTATCTGCATGTAAACATTTAGAATCAAAATGTATGCAAATCATGGAGCCATTTAATAATGCCATTTGTCTCCAAAACAATCACCAAAAAGGAGCAGTTAAAAAGAGCCCCTCATTCGCGAATGACCTCTCACTAAAACACACATGCAAACTAAAAAGGAGACGCTGTGAGCTGCAGCACAGCGTCTGGGCAAGTCTTTCCTGTGTTACCCCTTTCCCGCAGCCCCTAGACTTAGATCTGTGGTGTAGATTCATCAAGGCTGAAAGACTTCACATTGACGTTCACAACTTGCAATAAGTCCTAACCCTTGAAATGTAATGTAATGCAGCTGTTGAACACGTGAGGCAATAGGGAAGGCGGGACAAGCAGACAAGCTGGTCTGACTGCCCCATCACCGCAGAGGGAAATAACCCTCTAATACACGTTCCTCGTTCTTCAGCCAAACGTGCAACACCCCCCCCCCCCCCCCACCCCACCCGGCTCCTCTGAAGCTTCACTCAAACCCTTAAACTCATAATCCCCCCAACCCCCATCTTGTCACACAGAACTTGAGTTTGATGAAGCTCAAGTTTCCTTTTGTAGCACAGGAAGAATGTGAAGAATCAGATTTTTGGGAATGGACACCTCCGGTTGCCCTGTGGAAAACTGTGCCCCCCCCCACCCCCCTTAAGCTGTATACGAACCTCAAAGGCCCACAATCACAATGTTGAATTATTAGAACAGGCTGCTAGGCAGTAGGCTGACAATGTTTGGCAGGGATCAACAGATACCATTGTCATCTGCATCTGTGTTAGCATCTGCTGCTTAGCTATTCTTATGAAAGTTCTTCACATCATCACATCTTAACTCCTACTTGGAGAAGATCTCTTGTACAAAACATGCAAAGTCTTGGGGCATGCAGTGAGACCCGTCAAAACATGCAAGGAAACCGTCCCTAAAGGCTTAGACATAGTGCTCAAAAGAGTTTCTAAAGTTGTGAGTGTGTTATTGGCAAGATCAATGCTGAAAATTCTCATGCTCATGAAGGATTATCAACACTATAGATACATTACAGTTGATCAACTCATTAAAGAAACACAATGTGTATCCTAATGATATACACCCTAATTAAATAATAAAACAATCTATATTGACAGTACAGTATACAGATAGTATCCCCGTCCCACATCGCCCATGTTGCCATAAAGTAACACCTATAGGATTCCCACACAACGAGACAGTACAGCAGGCTTCTCCTAGCTTATCTGAGAGCCAACTCCCTAGGCCCCTTGGCAAATGGCGCCACGTCTGAGAGCCCCAACTCCCTAGGCCCCTTGGCAAACAGCTCCAAGTCTGAGAGCCCCAATTCTACACACCCCTTGGCAAATGACTCCACGTCTGAGAGCCCCAACTCCTCAGGCCCGTGGCAAACGGCTCCACATCTGAGAGCCCCAACTCTTCAGGCCCCTTGGCAAATGGCTCCACGTTTGTCATGCCATTATTTCCATTAGCAAATCCAGCATTACATGAGCTGCCGGCCTTGTTGAATCACAGTGTTAGTTAGCTAATGATAAACAATGCTTCCAGTATGTCACCTAATGTTTAGGTCTGAAGAGAGACAAGCCCATTTAACTAACTTCATTCGCTTCATTCTTAAGCTTTTGGTAGCATTGGATTGACGACAAACAGACTGACAGCACAGACAAAGACAATCACAACTCATATACACCACTATTGTAAACAGACACAGAAGCCCAGTGTCTTGCACAGAAGACGGATCAGAGAAGGTCACCATTAGACGGCACTACAAAAAGGCTGACATCACTCACCCTCATCATCACACAGAAAATAACTAAATTCCCAGGATCAAATCAAAGCACTGTGGGAATTTGGGTTGCTCTGCTTGGGTACATGCAAGCGGGGAATTAACACATACAAAAAGCCTGAAGTAGAGCTGAACACCAAATCAATTCTAAGGACTGAGAAATGCTACACATGGTAGTCCCAGTAACATGAGAAGGATATAGCCACAGGCTACTATATCATTACATTAAATTGTGTGCTTAACTAACTAAAAGTGTGTCTACGATTATTGAGAGATTGAGACAATTCCTGAAATAATGAAAGGAACACTTTTGGTTAACAGCAAAGCTGATGTCTATAATACAGACAACCTAATATGTATGGTAAAAATTGAATTTCATTGCCAAATCTGTTCTTTACTGAAAATGAAATAGTACACACAGAGTACACACCCAACAAACAGAGAACCCTTGAAACATCCACAAACCTCCACCTCGTTTTATAAAACACTCTACTTCAGAGCACGACAGAACATAATTTAGGAATATCTCTAAAGGAATATGTATAACTGAGCTGGCATTTAGCATGTCTGTGTCTGGTTGTGCCTAACTAGGCTACATAAACACATATTGACACAGTTGGGTCTGGGTGTGACCTGGCTGAAAACCTTGAATAGAATATCACTTCATCCCATGAATGAATGGGAAACAGTCAGTCACAGGGGCTGCCTGTGCTGGGTTGTGGCGTAAAGTCAGGCCAAGGTACAAGGCCAAACAAACACCTTTTCCCATTCCACCCCCCCTGCCCCCACCCCCCCAGTCCACTGCCCAGCTATTTGAAAGACTGTTAAGTCCAGAACAATATTCCCAATTTTGGGACACCTAGTTAAGCTGTTCTGCTCTTAAAACCACTATGTGGTACTGCTCATTAAAACCACTACGTTCTTCGAGGACAACATATCCACTGGCCAAAAACCACAACTGAGATCGCAGGCGTCTGACTGACCGCTGACTGATCTCTAACCTCGCATACAGCTGAGCCAATCAGCATCACCAAATACCAGGGTAAATGTACACTTACTCAGGAAGTATGCTGGATTGCACACATCGAGGCAAAAAAATCACAAAGGGAGGATTGACGCTGTGTTCATCTATTAAACATGGTTTGATTGCCATGCTTAAAGCTTAACAATAAATGTAATTTTATAAAGGGTTTATTAAGGAGACTTCATTAAGTCTTCTACTCCACTGGCTCTTGTCCTCCACTTTTTGCTCTTATCCTCTCCCAGCTGATCAGTCATTTCAAGAGAAAGACTCACAGGCATTTAAGAAGTCCTCCAGACTCTTGTTACCCTATGATGTCCAGTGAAAACACAGACACTAAGGAGAATCCACCAGAATTGGAATCTGGATAACAGTGCCAGTTACCTGGTCCAGCTGTCTAATGTCACTATCCTGTTGCTCTGAACTGTTAACTGTTAAAATGACAAAGCACATTTCAATGAGCGGACACTCACCTTTAGATGGCTTTAAACTGCTTAAAACAAGACAGGGAACAGATATAGAATCATACACAAACAGAAACGACGTTGAACAAAATGCCCGTCGGCCGTCATTGAGCACATTTCAGTCACACCATCCCAGCTGCATTGTCAGGTTGCTAAAGACTCAGGGCTGACCAAAAAAATAGCCGAAAGCCCAGGGCCGGTGACGTCAAATGTAATAATATTGTCACTGATTAATGATATTCACACAATTTTAGCTGAACGGCAGCTTACCGTAAAAACCTTAAACCATGTCATTTCGGAGTGCTGCTGTCACATCCGCCATGTTAATGTGTTCTTTATAACTTTAGTAGAAAATACTGTTTCCAATGAAAAAGTGACGGAAAGAAGCCAATTTCGGAAAAAGGCATGGGAGACTCCTGCTTATCTCCTGTGACCAGATTCTGAGTGTACACCAATGAACAAACTATGCAAGTCTGTTTAAAGGTGTGATCTGACATGACAGTGAAATGTGCAGGTACTGCAACGTTTTCCAAACATGTGGGTGGTGGTCCAGTGCTCCGGGCTGGTGCTTCCAGGACACAGGCTCTACTGCAGCTTGAAGTCCTGCCCAGTGCTCTTTCAACATAGACCCTCTATACCTTTCCCCACTTTTCTGTCCAATGTGGTAGGAAATAACCCCTCCAACCCAAAACAACGTAATGACTAATACAACCAATAAATCATATTTACAACGTTTATTTTGACGCGTTTTTCATAAATCTGAAAATACAGGAAACCTTTTTTCTGACATGAGCAGACATATATCACAGCAACAGTACCTAGCTTCACTTGTTTATTTGCCTTATTCATTTTCTTTAATCGGGGTAATAACAGCCGATTAAAGAACTGATTTGAAATTATATTTCAGTTTGAAGTGAGTATGTTTTAAAATGCATGAAGAAAAGTTTGGGAAGTTCAGGACAACAACTGGCTGCATCCTCTGTGTAGAAAACAGCAGCTCAAGTCTGATTTACTGCCCGGGGGAACAGATGAGTACTTGGGGGAAGCAGTAGACGTGTCTACCTGAAAGTATTATCTTTATGGAATGGGTTCATAATATATAGTTGTTTAAACTGGTAAAAGTTTAGAGTAACATTTGTAATAAAACCCCATTCACAACCCCATTACAAATCAGTTTGCAATTCCTAGTTTGGGAAACGCTGCTCTACGCAATTCAGCAAGATCTTGACAGACACGGTAAAAGAAAAGTCACTGGATGAGCTAGCCTCATGTAAATTTCTATGTCATGCTATTTCTGATTGTCTGTAAAATGGAGGGCAGAAGTTTTAGATAAGTGTTGAAGTCTTCGGTATAAAACCATGAATGCTCCCCTTCCCAAACCCCTCTTTTTTGGACTATGAACCCACATAATATAGATACTCTCACCACAGGATATGGCATTCCCCTTCTGACTCTGTGTTTGTGTCTGTGTGTGCCTGTGTGTGTGTGTGTGTGTGTGTGTGTCTACCACACTGTCGTAAACTACTCGGCACCATTCATCAGTCTGTGAGTCACCTGGTTAAAATCCCAGACACCAGAGAGGGGTCTTGACGGGGCCGTCACCATGGTTACACAAAAAAAGGGTCTACTGTGGTAAAGTCATCAGGACACGGGGGACTACAGTGCACTAAGCTCAGATTTCCCTGGTTTCCTGTTATAGGTGAGTGTGTTGCGTCTGTTGTATGATGTCATTTTTCCGGTCAACCCGGACTGCTCCCACTTTCATAATTTGGTGAAATAATTTCAATAACTGAGACTGATGTTAAATTTGCCTAATTCAGTGAGTTCATGGAACTCAAAAGTCAACTCAAAATAATGTACAGCTAACCTAAAACCAAGACTGCTTTTGTAACACCTAATAAATTGACATCATTACAGCGACATGGAGAAAAACTAAAATCAAGTTTTAAAGAGTTGTGGACAATGAAAGAAGTCAAAAACCCTCTCGAAGAACAAACATTACCAAACAAAATGTCTGTGTGGGTGCCAATTGAACTTTTTCTGTAGTAACACTTGGTGGACTCATCCTTACAAAAACATGCCATACCTATTATCCCAACTCTGCTTGGATGGATGGAATGTGATGTGATTTTTCATGAATGTCTTATAAAGATAACACAGACATCCTCCTGTATTCAACACTCCCTCCTCCATCCTCTCCCAACTATCTTCCTACACTTCCACCTCAGCCTCCTATGAAAGAAAAATGGGTTTGACAAAAGGGTTTACATGTTTAAAGATATATTTTTAGAAACTTTTAAGCTTTATTAGCAAGAAACAGTGGGTAACGATAAAGGAAAGATTTGTTTCAGAAATATTTGTTGGCCAGATTCGAAACCATGCTACGGCAGAACATGTTCACCAGAGGAAGCAGCCCAGAACGCTGGAATATTCTAGGTCACGACATCTGAAATGTACTTAGAGTTTTTACCTTTAACTTCAAACATCAATCCCTAGCTATTTATCCACATAACCTCAATTTCTGTATAATTGCTACATAAACACCTTAACAGCAACCAACATATGCAAAGACACAGAGCCTGGTTCCTCTCTAGGTTTCTTACTAAATTTCGGCCCCTCTTAGGGAGTTTTTCCTAACCACTGTGCTTCAACATTGTTGTTGCTTGCTCCTTGAGGTTTCAGACTGGGTGTTTTGTTAAAGCACTTTGTGACAACTGCTGATGTAAAAAGGACTTTATAAATAAATGTGATTGATTGATTGATCGACAACACATTGGATGGTGTGTGTACAATGTACAGCCGTGTGGGCATCTGTAATGTGTGGGCATATATGTGGTTTGTGTGAACGTACGTGCCGTTATACCGTGAGTGTGTGTGTGTGTGTGTGTGTGTGTGTGTGTGTCGGTATTTCAACTTGCTGGCATGTCTTTATGTTTTTAGGCTTACCTCCATGTTGTCGGTGAGGGTACTGATGAATTTGAAGCCAGGGATGCGTCTCTGGCTACATACCACCCCCACATCCTCAGAGTGTTTGCAGTCAGACACTCCAAAGCCGTTGGATGGGCACAGGGCCAGGGTCCTCTCCTGCCCCGTACAGTGGACGTTGTCCAGCCAGATCCGACCTACAGACGATAAGGAACAGAGATTTAAGACTTAAGAACAGAGTTTATAAGACTGCTGAACCCTCCCCAAGACTGACAACTGATATCCATTTTAAACTTAAACATGTTTAAACACGTGTGACAAGTACTGTAACTCAGGAACTTCATCCCTTGGATTACTCAAAATAAGTAATTTGACAAACTGTTGTTGCATCCATTACAGAAATGTGTATCCCCACCATCCACTTAACAGCATAAAATATCAGAAAATATCCATGTCATATCTGGAATGGTAGTGTTTCAGAATATTTATTCACCTAGAGAGTATTTTGGTTCATACAAAAACACATCCTAAAAATGCAAACTTTCTGTTAGACAACAGAAGCCACCCTCCCTCTCTTCCTTCGAAGTCACTCATGACACCAAGGCTGACAACGTTTAGTCAAGTGCTTTTCTTGATATTTGATTAAGTATTCCCAAATGTAATCTCCTGTTTTAAGAATGTAACTGCAAAACATTCTAAAAACTGTATAACAGTAACAATTAAATTTTTCCACGTAATCCATGTAATCGTTTTCTACCCTACCTTGACAACAGAGAAATGACAGTATATCAATCCAATCCAACTACAGTACAAGGATATTGATCATCTGTCTGTCCTGTCATGTGCAGTACAGCTGTGTGGGCTGAGCGAAACCACATCAATCATGGAAACAACATGCCCCTTCATTTATTCTGAGTGCACTTACAACATGACTTCTGTTCTGTGCATACTTCCTTGGATACACAGTGGCCTGGCTAAAAACATGCCATTTATAGAGCGTTTTCATTATGTTCTTTTCAGGTTATGATAATGTTCTATTCAGGTTCTGATAGGGCAGGGGTATCCAACGCTTACACTCCAGAGTCTGCAGGCTTTTCTGTTCTACCTCACCACTACCTGCACCCACTTGGTGCACCCAAATGGTGTGGAAATGGCCTTGAGGTCTATAGGAGAGTTTGACAGTCACAGGTCATACTAACTAACGACTGTTAAGGCTCTATTTCTTAGGGGTGTCTGTGGACGCTGTCTGAGACAAAATACAACATTTTCCAGCTCAAAATCAGCTACTTCTCTTGGTACATGAGCACTGTTTTTAGCCCAAGACTAAGACTGGCCCTGGGCTAGATTAGTCTGTGTGCAAAGATAGAGAAAAATGGTGTGGTGAAAATATGAACTGGGGGGGAGAGGTTTGACCTTTAGTCTTTTTTTCCTTATTAGTCTTATTTCTTAGATTTAGTTTAAATGATAGCTACAGAAGGTACTTCGCTCAGATAAATCCAGCATACTAAAATGGGAAAAGTTTGCTGAGGGAAAGGGCCAAAACAGAGCAATAGTGTAAATGTTGCTAATGATGCACGACACATACGTAAATTATTATTATATACGTATTATATACTTTCTTTTACATACGTACATACGTAAAAAAAAAGTACTTATTATTGTAAAATAAATATTCTGTGCTTTTGTTCTTGACCCCCTTTCACCCTAGAAACTTTGTCACTGTGTTTCTAGGGCTAACTGCGAAAAGTAGTTGCTAACCCTGCTACAGAGCAAGGCCAGCTAGCCCTGGGCTAAGGTTGGTGCTAGCCCACTTCAAAATCTCCAAGTGTCAATCAAAATGTATTTATAAAGCCCTTTTTACATCAGCAATTGTCACAAAGTGCTTTTACAAAACACCTTAAAGCCAAGGAGCAAACAACTGTAGTGTTGAATTTCAGTGGCTAGGAAAAACTCCCTAAGAAGGCCGAAATTTAGGAAGAAACCTAGAGAGGACCCAGGCTCAGAGGGTGTGAACACTTGCTTAGCCCTTGGCTAAAATCTTGCTTAGCCCAGGACTAAGGAGGCTCTTAACCGCTTAACTATAGTGAGCTAGACACCACCATTATACGTCTAATTCAGCAGGACATTTGTTCAGTAGAAATCCTATGACTATTTCAGCACGTCTCCTGTCTAGGACCATAATCCATCAACAAGCACAGTTTTACCCATTACAGCCTAGTTAACACACAAGTCTGGAGTTGCAAGCACCACACTCTTACCGAAGTGAGGTACACAGGACCAGTATAATAATGTCAACATCCCTCTTGTTTCACAGGTTATTTTCTACAGATGTGACTATTGGCATAAAGAAAATGTTGCAGTTTTAAAAAAAAGTCTGCTTCAATTCTGATCCTGTTGCAGTGGGATGGAGATGAAAATGTGCCGATTAACAGCAAACTTTCTGCAAATCTACACATTTTCACATAAGGTGGAGGGAAATGTTTGCAGTTTCTCATATGATCTCTAAATGAGAGTTGATATTAAAATCAATATGAGCCCAGCGGTTGTTAATCAAACCATGATTACAAGTTTAAATAGCTAGCTTACCAACAAAACATGTATTTACCTGACTTAGTTGTTTTGGTGACTGTCAGTGACTGACATACGTAACAAAAAAACTGCTGATGATCAACCAATTTACAAATGGCACCTTGTAATCCTCAAAAAACCTAAAAGTAAGTTGAGGAATGAGTTTCAAGAATAAGTTCCTAAAATAAAAAGTGTATTTTTCTTTCTTTGGGAGCATCAAAATGTCCTGCTCATCCCTGAATTGTACTCCCTGCAAACTTGCATTTTTACCTCTCCGTCATCCCATATGCTGGGCACAATTCTTGTTGTATTATACCACTGTTTTTTGGTTCTCTAACATGTTTGAATTTAAAAATACACTCTGAGTATTACGCCGTCAATAATGAGACATAACGGGACTGCACTGAATTGATAAACTGTATGTACAGGATATATTTGTAAGTTTCCTTACCTTGGAAATCAGAAGAAAATGTAAAAGACTGTTATGGAAGGTAAGGATACAGATCACCTGATCCATCCCTTTAATTAAGTCTGACTGGTCAGATCAGATTTTAAATGCAAACATGTTCCTGTCCGATCCCTTCAAGCCCATTGTACTCTGTGTTTCCTACCTTCTCCTCTGCCATACTTGGAGGAAGGTGACCAGGACACAGCCTCTACATAGCCAAGCTCTCTGCACACCACGTTGGCCGCCTGGATGGAGAAGTCGTCATCACAAACCGTGCCCCACTCCCCACTGTAGTAGACCTCCACCCGGCCCTCGTAGTGCTTCCGTTTGTCGCCCGCTAGACGCAGCTGGATGACGGCGGTGCCAGGCGGCAGCTGGGTGTCCGACTGGGCCTGGCATAGTGCCCAAACAGAAAGTAGTGCGGCAAAGCGGCACAGGAGAGAGCACAGGACTGGCATGGCTCGGGCCTCACTTCAACGTCACCTAAAGGGAAGACACAAACCCAAATGACCAGTGATTTACTAGAATAAACAGAAATCTTCAACTACAATGCTGAGGAAAATATTGTGAACCCCAATAATATTTTTTTTCCATGTTAATACATTTTATGAAATAATAAAAATACATTTGATTAAATATCAAATCGGTTTAACCACTTCCATGTCTTCTGAAACAAAGTGATGCATAAATTAGACAATGATTATTTAATCTCTGTTTTTATTCTCTCAATTAAGGGGATAATTAGAAGTAGGTGCTTACATAATTAGGTAGATCTTCAGTGTTCGGTCATCCAATATAAACTTTTTGAGAGAAAAATGTCATGCTTCTCTGTCTTAAATGGGTTACACAACATTTGGATTTGGCGCTACTTTGGCGCACACTTGGAGCCCACTACCCTTCCTCAATCTTTCAACAATTTTCTGTCCAATAAAGCAAAAGAAAATCACATAAGAAGTCACAAAGAACTGTTTTTTTTTTTTCATCCCACTAGTTACATCTGCTGGCCCTATGCCTTGGCTAATGTGAGTCTTCAAAACACCACTATATCAGAAACAGACTGCTGTTCATAGCCAGGGGGAATCCATTGCCCACTGAAAAGAACATTGCCGTCCATCTGAATTTTACCAAAGCGCACAAAAAGAACACAAGTAGTCCACGGCCAACAATGTGAACTGAACAATGTTCTCTGAACAGTGGTTCAAAGGTACATTTTTTAATGTTTGTTTGGCGTTTTAACAGTAGAAACACTTCACAAACGTTAGGTGTGTTGGCCAGAGTCAGAATCACTTTTATCTACTGATAAATACCCCAGTTGACGTGGTGCAATGGTGTTGCTAGACAATACATAAGAACAGAATACACTAAATGTAAATATTAAATATTATATACAGTTATATACAATCGCTGGTGAGCATATGAGCTATTGTGGTCGTTTTCTGCTGGTTCGCCTCCTCAGGACTTACAATTTATAAATCTCTATTTGGTCTATGTTCTGTGTCTTAAGGTAAAATAACTTTTTTTTTCCATCACGACTTAACATGTCTGGCTGTGAAAACAGCAAATAAGTAACTATATATTCTTGTGACTGGAGATGAGGGATAACACAATATAAAATTTCATAACACCTTTAAAGTTCCAGTCTGGTCACCTTGATCACCCCATTAAAATTGCGTAGCATCTCCAAAATTGTTCTGAAAGAGTGATCTCTCCTTGTCTAAACTTGACCTTAAACTGTCTCAGACAGATCCCCAACAATCCCAATCCTGTTTAAAAGGAAGACAGCTTTGAGGTAGAAACTTGATCTTTACCAAGGTGAACATGTTATGGATTGCCTCTCACTGAATGTTTTGTTTATCGAGAAAATCTAGTGATCCCAGGAGGTCAGCTGTTTCTGAGAAGCTGGTACCACCACATCTGGCATCAACAATCATACCACGTTCCAACTTAGATCACGCGGCTTCCCCATTCCAGTGTCTGGTCAAAAAAACACGAAACCTCTTCACCACCCCTGCATGCTTTATATATTAAGGTACAGCGACATGATATACTGAATGGCTACTTGTGTTAACGACCAGGTGTACCTAATAAAGTGTCCAGGGTGAGTACACACCATACGGTCAAACATATGTGGACACCTGACCATCACACCTATATGAGCTTGTTGGACATCCCATTCCAAAACCATGAGCATTAATATGGAATTGGCCTTTCTTATAGAATAGTGCGGCAACAGCTTCCTTCAACGAATGTTACTAGCTTACTTATCTATTGTCATTATTTAACAATGTACAACATACAAATCTGTGGTTTTGGAAGGATTGCCCCGCCAATCTCAATGGATGTCTCAAGACATTGGTATTTTCAATACATACAAACTGTTTTAAATTAAGATGCCTTCATTTTCTAAGACATGTCTTGAGACGTCTCAAGGAATCCTCATTTATATTTCTTGGCTGGATTTCGATGGCTGAATTACATTCGTATCAAGTTTAAGGTTGAAAAAATAAACTGCACCACATCACCCACCCCTTCCACCCCCTCATTACTATGGATATGTTCCTGTGGGGCTTCATAATTCGCTGAAAAAGGTGTGTGTTTAAGGTCGCCACCAGTGCAGGAGCTGGCCTGAGGGGAACAGCTTGCCCCAGACGGGGATTCAACTTCATTGCCTAATGCATTTCACAAGTAGACTTATGCTGTTTTCTGCGTGCTCCTATCTATAGATCTATGGCTGGGGTGGACCCACCCCTCTGGCTATGGAACCAGATCAAGGGAATGTTTGCTTCACCTTACTTTTCAGCGTGGCAATGAAATATCACTGTCAACGGCGTGGGGTCTTTATAGAGGTAGAGAGGACAGCACTGTACCTCATAAGCTCCAGCTAAAAGGCAACTTCTTCCATCAACGTCATGGTGACAGAAGAAAAACCACTGCTGAGGTTGCAAACTTAGGAGGGGTGCCAGGATAAGGACCCCTCATTAATAAAGTCATAATCAATATCAAGATTTTCCCTTGAAATTATATTGTAACCTGGACATTATTTTATATCAGAACATTAAAAAACGCTTTTGAGAACTTCATCAACATTTCTGACTGAATTTCAATCTTTCACTGACCTAGCTGTCTGCAACTATAGTATTGTTCTCACTTCGGATTCCAGAGTAGTGATCACTACAGCAGCAGCAAAACGAAAACCTAAATTTAAAGATATATTAAAGTAATATAAATACCTAAAGCACTCAAACCCCCAAGCAAAGGTTTTCTAGTAAGACACCCAAAGAAATTCAAGTAAATGAATAAATCCCACATCCATATTTGTGTTCCTGAACACGGGTATAATCAAATGTTCAGATTTTTCTAACTTTTTGATTAAATTAATATAGAAATTTCTCATCCAGAATCAACGTCAATCACATTTAGAGACAGATTCAGGTTTTACAGCCTTACTACAGTACAAGAGGACATGATTTAAACTGACATGTACGTAGGCTATTCATTCATCACTTATTTGCAAAAATGAATTGAACAATTTATTGAACAAGACCCTATGTTTTCCATGTCACTTCACACCCGCCCTGTGGCATGTCTAATCTTCCATCAGCTATGGTCACCTTTAATATAAAATATATATAATAATTGTCGGCGCCTTTTAACGTTTTTGTAGGCTAGAGGACTGCAACATTCAACACACAAAGCAGTAAACTAGCAAACTTAAGCATCACTCCCTTCAACATACTTCGTAGAAGCTGTGGACGATTAGGGAAAAACGCGCGTGAACTATTCTAAATGTTCTGGATACGTGAAAAATAACAAGTATGCATATACAATTCAAAACATCCCCACTTACTTGAAGAAATGCAGAAGATGGCCTGGCGACAAAAAATGATAGCGTTTCAATCGAATTAGCCTTCTTAATGTCAAAGTTGCAGAAAATGACCTGTGCTATCGCAGTCCTACGATTCTCAATCCAGTGATTCCTCAAAACTTTCTCCTCCTGCAATATCTTTATAAGTGGGGTCCCGAAGCCATGACGTCTTCGACATCCTTCCCGCCTCCAAGCCAAAGGTTATGAAAACAGTTGAAGTTAATAGTTTTAGTTGGCCCCATACCAGTAGATTAATTAAGATAGGTCTGCGTTTTTCCCGTGTCCATTGTTAACAGCTCAAACAAAACAAATACTCTATATTGATACCCTAAAGTTGACATTAGACTATACACTAGACTGCACCATCTAGTAGTCTACATACTGGTGGCTGAAGCAACTGACAGTAATATTAGAATGTAATTAATTGCTAACATGCACTGGACATACACCCATCTGTTAAAAAACACTACAACCACTATTGACATTTGATTATGGGGTCAGTACTGTGGAATGCTGTGTTTGGTTTTTGCCAAACATAGCAGGAACCATGGTTTCCAAAAAAAAAGCTGAAATGTTGACTCATTTGTAGAACATTCTTCTTTGGGTCTTGAGTTTTGACAGGTGCTTCCAGGTACTTTTTGGCAAACTTGAAATTACAGTCTGGCAAAAAAAACTATCCTTGAATTCTGCAGTATTGACCCCACATCAGAGGTGAAGCATGATAGATGCAGTCTGAATTTTTTGGGGGATGCCTTGCTGCATAATGAACTGGAGACTTTCCATCATTGAAGGAACCAGAAATTCTGTTCTGAATCAGACAAGTGTTAATGGAAATGTCAGGCAATTTCCCTGAAGGAGGAATGCATTCAGTATATCAAAACTGTATTAATATAAGGCTGTGGACTGAGCCTGCTGAGTCTGAAGTCAGTCTGATGGTGCTGTACTGTTCCACCACCAAGTGGCTAACTGAGAGTACTAAAGGCTGTTGCAGGAATAACCTCATAACCAGACAATACAGGCTTACCTGTAGACTGCAGGAATAACCTCATAACCAGACAATACAGGCTTACGTGTAGACTGCAGTTCATTTATACTGGCTGTAGTTTCTTTTCAGATAAATAATTTCTCAAGCAACGTAATGTGAGGTACTTTTTAAAGGTGGGTTAAGTGATAATTATGCGAAATAGAAGTATTCCTGATTATAACAGTGTTATTGTGCTCCTATGTTTTGGATGGGCTTTAGTGTGGGATATAGAGGACGGGAAGGAAATTGGCTCATCAAGGTCTCAAGTCTTCAAGGGTTATTCATGATTCCGTCATGGCCAAAAACGTCAGTGGCCTGAAGGTCAGCTGATGAACTCGGCGCTAGATTGGAAGGGTTGCATCTGAAGGGTGGGAAGCATCTGTAAAAACTACAAACAACTGCAAACAGGGATTGGAAACAGTGTGCATGGAACACAGTTGATAGTGCCAACAGGAGCCTATCCCTGATTAGCATGGCATCTTCAGCATTCACATTCCTGTCAAATGTATTTTGTAATGTCAAATCATAGGCTTTATTAGTTGGGTGAAAAAAATCTTGTTTAACCAGCTGAGCTGCTCATGCTGCTGGAGCGCTTTTGATTGCCTGGTTCATCAGAAAGCATAGGTTTGGTTGTTTTGCTTAAAACAGTATGGGGTCTTTTTTACATGAACAGGATGACGTTAGGGTGTAGGCCAGTGTTTTTCAACCCTGCTCCTGGAGGCACACCGCCCTGCATATTTTAGATTTCTCCCTGCTCTATCACACCTGATTCAAATGATCAGCTCATTATCAAGTCCCTGATGAGCTACATCAGGTATGGGAGGGCAGAGAGAGATCTAAAACATGCAGGGCGGTGTGCCTCCAGGAGCAGGGTTGAAAAACACTGGTGTAGGCTACAGTAGGGACAGTAGGCTAATCTCTTTCACAAGCTGGACTGAATATTATTTTATCTTGTTGAAGAGCAGGATAAAATATCTCTCTCTTTCCTAAATTCCAAACAATCAACAGTTTTTGCCCTCCTAATCTAATAGTGGTAGATTGGTCAGACAACATCAATGCACACATGCAACACGTGAAAAATGTGTTTTAGAATTTTTAATAATTAGGAAAATGAAACATTCTTTCATTTTGAAAATGTTGATTAGTAATCCCTATTTAGTTGTATTTCTTAGGCAGCTGTGAGGTCGTTCTCCAGTTCTGGCCCTAGACAACCGCATAGTGTCCCTGAACGCCACTCTCCTCTCAGGTTGCAATCACCTGGACAACACCATGGTGTCCCAGAACGCAACTCTCCCCTTAGGTCTCACATCACCTGAAGTTTAACCAGCCATGTTTGTTCTGTGTTCCCTATTTAGTTCAGGTTTGTGTCTCATGTCAGTTTTGAGGTATTATTTGTTATAAGTGCAACTACAGCTCCGGGAAAAAAGTTGAAAAGGAAAGTTTTGAGTGAGGAACAGAATCATTCAATTTGCAGTGGGCTCTTAATTTAAACCCTTCTGTTCCTCACTCAAAACCTTCCTTTTCAACTTTTTTGGAAAGGAAAGAAAAAGGTGCAGTGGTCTCTTAATTTTTATACTAAGCTGTATACTAAGCCTGTGGTTTTCTTGTCATACAGAGTTTGAAAATCTTCCTACAGTCCTGACCTGTGCCTTTTCTGACTGCCGTTTTCTGGATCATCCCTTTGGTACTTCTGCTCCTGTCTATTTCGATTCCTGTGTACTGACCTTCTGCATGCCCTACGACTACATGCCAGCCTACTCCTTGGTTTTTTGTTGGATTTCCAATAAAACATACTGCGCTCTGCGCTTGGATCCAACCACCCGTCTCTACGAGTGCATTCATTACAGCAGCAACATGTGACATATGTACCATCCAGATATTGTCAGTTTAAATAGATGTTTTAGAAAGTGTTATGAAAGGTGACTCAAAGGTGACTGTCAATGAGCGTTACTGTAGTAAGACATTGTAAGACACTGAACATATTACACACAGTTAACATCCAATATCAATATATTTCAAAGTATACATATAATCATCATAACCTTTATTCAGCGAAAGCCTTCTGCACAAAATATATAACAGTGAACACCAATCAATCTGTGTACATTTCGGTCCACCAATTTAAAAATATAGACATTAAAATAAAATATTTTCATACAATATAAAATGTACTCATACTGCAGCAATATACATTTGAAAGCAGCTTCAAACAGCCTTAGACTTGGCACAGTAATAACATTTGGCAGTTGATTGTGCTGTACAGATGAGTGACGATAATGGTAATATGACTTCAAGTTGTCTGAGTTAGTCCTAGACATTGTTATTACATTAAGCAGTCAGTTAATACGCTTGGCAACTAGTTTACTTTCTTCGTTTCAACAGAAAGTCCAATTTTATATTATTTTTCCAACTATACCACTTCTGAGCTGTTTCAACAGTTACCTGACTGGTCAAAAGACCAGTTGCTGAAAATACAAATCATCCTTCTGCTTCACAAGCTTTCGGAGCATATATCCAAGCAAGAACATGTACATTTACTGTTTACAGCCACTGATAGTGGTGCTTAGTGGAAAAGTCCAACTGTCACAGTGATGCTTCGAGGGAAAGGGAACAATTTCTTAACACCGAAATTTCTTAAAGTATAATGATGATGATGGAAATTAAGCTGCACTGTACAAATCTAATAACCATATCTTCCAATCGTGTGTCTAGCTAAAATAAAAAAATATGGCCCTTTTAAATTATTCTTAAACAAAGCAAAACAAAAATCATAAGATATGTCACTACCTGATGAATATGTTAAGCTATTGCTGTAATATTAAGTGCTAAAATGTACATCAGAGCATCTCACTCCGCTTTTGTTTCAGTATAAGCTATGTGTACAAGGGGGGAGAAATAAAGATTAAAGCTTGTAGAACAAAATATTTGTTAAACAACAAAAGCATGTACCCCTCTGGAAATGTGAACACATTTGAACACATCTAAGAGACTTTAAGTTATTTTTGACAAAACAAACAATGCTAATCATTGGAGTTGTGATGGTAACACCTATGTGATAACACCAATAACAACTATAACAAAATACATACGTTGACATATGCTTTATACATGAAGCTTGCCTACAAATTATAACCAACTTACTCATTAAAGTATATTTAACGTAACAACAGATCATTGACCACAAACTGAGGTCTGAAGTTGACATCAATAGAAATACCAAGAACCGACAAACGTAGTTATACGAAAATAAAAGCAATCTCATGAT
This sequence comes from Esox masquinongy, assembly GCA_016801175.1. Taxonomy (NCBI): domain Eukaryota; kingdom Metazoa; phylum Chordata; class Actinopteri; order Esociformes; family Esocidae; genus Esox; species Esox masquinongy. The sequence continues at coordinate 27,148 of JACXGI010002748.1, read as the reverse complement.
CCCGAAACTGATCTCAGTTATACCCCTGCAAATGATCCGACATATATCGTTATTCTGATAATATCCCGAAAAGCTTTGCCCTATGAACAGAAGGGGACCATGAGAGTAGATCATATGCACTCAGTAAAATACTATCACTTTCCTTCTTCAACTAGAATAGCAGCAGAATGACTGTATAGAGTGTTAACCTGTGAAATGCAAGTGACAGTGAGGCACCAAACCATTGACTCAGATCAGAAAAACCCAACCTGTCTGTAACACGTACAGTGTCTGTTTCTTCTTTCATCAATGATAATCCATGAAGTCCTACACTTTACAAACACCACACCATAAGCAACACAACAGGTTACTAGCATATTCCTCGCCTAGTATTTTCGATTGCACATCGAAATGTAATGGTAATTTTCAGATTGAGCTGACACAGGCAGTATTTACTGCAAATGTGGGTCCGCTAACATGGGAACATTAACTTTGAATTTCAATTATGATGTAAGCCCGAATTTCTTTGGTATGGATTGAATTCAGCCCATTCATAGTCTCCACTGAAACTGATAAAAATCAACAGTAAGGTCCATAACTTAGTACCAATGCTTAATATATGCAAAAGTTAAGAATTGGCCTTAAGTACAAGCTCAAAAAAGCCATAAATGCGCATTATAAATTGGAACAATAATACTGGTGAATACAAGAGAAAATATGCTATACTATCCTGTAGAGGTTTACATAGTTTTTCGTGTTTATTTATTCCAGTCAGGGAAAGATTTGGGTTAAAGTGTGTATGGCCATTTATCAGCTAGCTCCAATAAGGATTGGTTGGCCTTGGTTGCAATGGCACGACAGAGCAGATAGGTGTTGGTGGGACTGTACATCCAACTACTTCAATGTTTATGTTCTCAGGAATTAGTCTGATGTTCCCAGCTTTGCTATTAGTTCGTCACAAATCTTTGTGAGTTCCTCGATTTCTTGGTTCTGAAAAGAAGAGAGAGAGCAAAACATTTTTCAACACAATATCTCTATATTATTTCCTAATGGACAAATGCAATAATTGCAATGGGAGACAACTGCTCCCGATTTCAGGGTGGTTTGCAGGTGAGTGTCCCTTTGATGGTCTGGTGCTTGGTAAAGTGGGTGGAGCTATTTCCTGCCTGGTTGGCCCGGTCTGCGGTTATCTTCAGAACAGGCAACCGTCTGAAAAACTCCGTCTCAGTCCCTAGTTTTTAATGCTGAAATATTTTATGTGCCAGGGAATTAGGGTTCCTCAGAATTCAATGCTGAGAAACCATTTTGGATCTATGGAATGCGCCCTATGATGACTCCTAGCTGTCCCTTTCCAAAGTCCATCTGGTTGTGTTGCAGATCTATTTTCTATCTATTTTTCGACTGCTCTAACTGTCCACAGCCTAACTGGTAACAACTTCTTTTATTTATTGTCCTGCTGGTCATTTGAACAGGCAAACATATTGGTATGACCCAACAAGGTCATGTAGTCTTATAACCTCCACCCAGAAGAGCCAGAAATGGACTGGCCACCCCTGCATGACCCCTACAGGACTCACACATGGTTTTGTCTGTGTTGATGTCAGTTCCTGTTTATATGTCTTATACCAGTCTGAGGTGTGTTCATGTGATCAGGGAGATATGTTCAGTTTTACAATGCTGATTGCTATTTGCAATACCTTTTTGATTATTGTGGCTTGAAGAGACATTTTTTTGTTCGGTGCTCAGAGTTGGAAGTTGAAAAGCGCTCAGGAAGATTTCTTTGTTTTTTATCTTTAATTCTACTGCCCCATGAGTCAAATTGTAATACTTTTTTAAAGTGCTTTCGTGATGTCCTTTTGGTTATAGTATAATCAGATCTTTCATTTTGTGTATTGTATTTTCTGCTTGTGATTGTCTTAGACAGTATTTTAGGTAAATTAAGTCAAGTACCTTCTGATGGAGGGCTCTCTCCAAGGAGTCCACCTTCATCTGCTCCTTCCTCAAACTGGCATGAAGAGCCACACTCTCTGAATCAGCCTTTGCACGCACCTGAGCTATATCTTCATTTGCCCTGCAACATAGCAGATAGGGAAACTTAAGAGAAGAAATCTATACATGAGAGCAAGAGAGAGATCCACTGTGTCCGTTGACGTCCAGTAACTAAATAAACAAGAAGCTAGCTGCTAGGAATCTCTCTGCGATATAAACCTTGATAAATCTCAAGTATTTTGGGGTAAAATGAAAACCGTCTTTATTACGTTGAAGTATAAAGTGTATGCGGCTGCCTTACTTATCTAGTTTTTCCTCAGCGTGCATCTTCAGCGTGTGGTATCTCTGTTCCTCCTGTTTGACGCGGACCAAGTATTCTTGGGCATACTTCTTCAAAACCTCTTCATTCTGCACACACACACAGTTGCATGCACAGACAGATACACAGACAAAGAGAAAATATGAGAATGTTATATAGATAGCGCAACAAAAACACGCAAGTAAACCCTGACATTACTATAACGTGTCTCCATTACAGACAGTCATTTTGTCAACAGCCCCCAGATATTGGGGGAAAAAAATGCCTGAAACAAAAAACAATGAAAGAAGTCCTATTTCAAACACCAAAGGATAATTTACAGTACAAAAAAAACAGTTGTTTGTATAAATTTGTGTAAACAGTAAACTCCTTCAACCTAAAATAAACCCCTGTAGTATAATGATACACTAACCTTCTCACTAGTCTAGTGTTTACACCACATACCTTCATAAACCTTTTCACTAATCTAGTGTTAACACCACATACAGCACCTTCATAATCCTTCTTACTAGTCCAGTGTTAACACCACAAACCTTCTCACTAGCCTAGTGAGTACCATACAGTACCTTCACAAACCTTCTCACTAATCTAGAGTTAACACCACTTACAATACCATCATAAACCTTCTCACTAATCTAGTGTTAACACCACATACCTTCATAAACCTTCTCACTAATCTAATGTTAACACTACATATCTTCATAAACATTCTCACTAATCTAGAGTTAACACCACTTACAATACCGTCATAAACCTTCTCACTAATCTAGTGTTAACACCACATACCTTCATAAACCTTCTCACTAATCTAGAGTTAACACCACTTACAATACCGTCATAAACCTTCTCACTAATCTAATGTTAACACTACATATCTTCATAAACATTCTCACTAATCTAGTGGTAAAACCACATATGTCCTTAAACCATCTCACTAGTCCAGTGGTAACACAACACGCTGTACCTTCTTAAAGCCTTCCAAGACAGTCTTCATGTTTTCGTAGCGTCTAAAGAGGTCGGACAGCGAGCGCTCCACAGAGTTAAGGTCGGCCAGGGCCTGATCCCGCTCCAGGGTCACCTGCTGGAGACTCTTCTGGGAGCCCAGGACGCTCCTCTTGCGCTGCTCATCCTCTGCAACAGTCATTATGTCAAAAACTAAATCATTGAGATACATCCAAATAAGGACATAGGGTTTAGGGGTGTGTCTCAATTGTCTACACAGACTTGGTATTGGCTTCTATCCACGAGAAAAACAACACAAAATGGTTAAATTTGAACTTTATTAAATACATGTAATGAGATGCCTGACAGTGTTCTTGCCGTGTTCTTGTAAATGGTAATTCAATGAAGATAGCTAGACAGAGGGTTTAGCCAAACCTGAGCCATTTTACTATTGGATCAATCATCCAGACTTTCAGAAATGAAAAGGGTAATTAATTTTAAAGTTATCTTTCTCTACTGTAATCTGAAACTGGATGTATTAGTACCAGCAGGACAGTACAAATAAATTTGAGAGTTATATAAAATCTGTCTAAAAGTATATGGTAGCCAAACCTTTTCTTGTTTTGGTAGTTTGAGAGACACCTGTTGATGGTGACAGAATACTCATTGTTTCTTGAGAAGAACTGGCTATTGTGAACACGGTTTTGGTAAACAACTAATGACTGTTTAGATAAAATGTTGTGTAATTTACAGTTGTATAGTGTAGGCTACACAATGGCCTACTTGTTCTGATATGGTCAGCTGGACTTTACAGGACTGAACTGTCTCCATTGAAATCAAATGTAATCCCATCTTATTTAGAGAATACCCAATGTTGATGCCATGGAAACCTTTACATGCATTCATCTTTGTAAATGAGGCCGGGTACAACCCCACAAAGCGCAGATGAAGAGATTATTGGCCAGGGCATCCTCTGATCAGGAGGCAATGTTTCACTTTGCGCCGCCATCAGACACAATGACATCCTTCACCGCCATGCTACTCTAGGCCTATATAATGCGGACCATATGCTGACGTTCCTGGATGGCCTTCGCAGGAATCTCTTTTCTAGGATGGGCAGAGAGGATAAGTGTGGCCACAGCAGCCTATGCTATTCTGGTCTGAAACTGCCTCATCAGTGAGCCAACATTCACAAATATGTTCCTCCGAATACACTCCCCTTTCCTCAATCTCATAAAGGTGTTTTTCTCTGCATGGTGGTGAAAGGTTTAGAGGAGTAGGGGAAGCTTGTGGGGACACTGCTGTGGAATCCTATCCGGGATGAGTCAGGCATTCCGGGGCGTATTTCCCATGCAGCTTAGCTAGACAAAACAGCCTGTGATGCAGATGAAAATATCTGGCCTGACCCAGGTAAGAAACAGCATGCTGAGGTTGAAGCAGAACAAACATTTATTTGTATTACTGTAAGCCTTCCCTGTGTAAAAATGCCCTTGCTTTCCCCCTTGTTTTCCTGGGCTATTCTGGCTCCCACAAATTCCTTTATGGTAAATTTAGTAAATTTATTAAAGTGTTAATGAACAATTGTTGTATTCCACAGTGTGAAATGGGTAATCCGTAGTGTCATTGTATTTGAGGCTTTTGTGTGACTTTTGAGAGAAAGGTTTAATTTCTTCACCAGATAATATAGTTTTAAGTATACTGTTCATTATCTATAGACTGGTGACAAATTAAAGGAAAAACCTGAATAAATGAACAGAGGAACAACAACAAATGCAGATGATTCCATACAGGTGTACTGCTTGATACAATTAAGTACTTAACATCCCATCATGCTCTGTGGCATGTATAAAAATGCTGAGTAGGCCAAACAGACCTTGATTTTGGATCAAGATGGCAAGAGGAAAGGATCTAAGTGACTTTGAAAGAGGGTTCGTTATTGGGTCTCTGCCTGGTTGACAACGCCCCCATCCAGAGGGCACAAGGGGTCACTGAATGGTTTGATGTGTATGAAAACAACGTGGTTCATATGCTATGGCCTTCGCAGTCACCAGGTCTGCACCCAAATGATCACCTTTGGGAGATTTTGGACTGAAATGTTAGACAACGCTCTCCACCAGCATCATGAAAACACCAAATAAGGATATATCATTTGGAAGAATGGTGTTCCATCCCTCCAGTAGAGTTCCAGAGACTGGTAGAATCTATGCCAAGGCACATTGGAGCTGTTGTGGCAGCTTGTGAGACACTTCATGTTGGTTTTTCCTTTCATTTGTAACCCATCTATACGTGTGAGAAGCCTTCGGTTTGATCAATATAGTTTGAGTTTCAAAGAGTGTGTTTATAGTTTTGAGAAAATGTAGTACATATTCAGGAAATGTGTGTTTGCCGTTGGGCCAGTGACAGCCATTAACTGGTAGGCACCCACTATATTGAGTTTCCCTATCCTGTGATTTTATATTAGTACAGAACATCTCAAGAACTTACCAATCATTTGTGCAACTGTTTTCTCATACTCTGCCACTATTTTCCTACAAGAGACAAAAAAAGATTAAGTTGAAAAGATTTCTAGCATGTTTGTCTGTATTACAGTATTCAATATGACTATAACAAGCTAAAACTAGTGTCTTATCATACCTCATCTCTAGCACCTCCAGGTGGCTCTCTTCATACTTTCTCTTCCATTCATTGGCTTCTATCTCTTTAGTAATTATCTGTTGTGAAAAAACACTCTAGGCTTAGTCAAGGCATAACAAGCATTCAACTGCTTAGTACTTATTAAGGATTTGAGAATGCCAACTATTGTATCATTTAACAGAAGTACTGTAGTATGCACATTGTATTACTACAATGACAGCAATCAGGGAAGGGGGTCTTTAGATTAACTCATCGTGCTTTAGATTGTGTTTATTACGGAAGTTGAGAAAAAATGAAAATATTAACATATATATAAATGTACACACGTATACATTTTTACTTTTTGTTTTCTCAAATTTTCTGATATCAAATTGGTGATTATGGCCCTGTTTCATCGCTGCAAATCTCAGCAGACCGGGGAAAATTGATGTACATTATTGATGTAATTCATGTAGATGCATCTATCCGAAACACATCAAATGCTGGTTCTTGTCACGCTGCTAGCTCAACCAGGAAGTCTAGGAAGTTTCGACCGGAATCCTTTCCCATCTTGCCAGAGAGGGAACACACACTTCGACCTTTGAGCATCTGGTTGCCAATATGCACAAGGCGTTACTAGAGCACAGTGAAGCAAGGCAACCATATTCAATTCATAACGCCCCAACCCCTCCCCCCAGATGCTGATGGTGCTGGGCAGTAGCACGGTAAGCTGTGGGCCCCCTAAGCTAATCTGCAAGCAGGATGTAAACTCTGGTCTCTGAAGAAAATACACATTCTTGCCAAATTAAGATGACCCTCATCAACTTGGTGTAACTGTACGCAGCTCTAGGTAATAGCATCAGTTACCTCCTCTCTGATCAAGGTGAGAACAGCTGCTTTGTCCATTTCATTTAACAATATGGTGTCCAGGGAGCCTTTGGCACTGTAACCCTCGCAACCTGTCCACTCTGACTCTGGGGTGATTGACAGCTCTTTCTGTAGACAGCCAAGAAACATCAATCTGTGGTCTAATGCTTAATGTCGTCAATTTTAAAAAGCATAACACATCTTAAAGGCAAATTAAAAGATCTAGGCCTACTTACCGAAGCACAAATGTCCTTCTCTTCCGTGTGTTTTATCCTCGCCTGTGACCCTGAGGGTAAGAAAACTATACATGAATCATAATCATGGCAAAGGTGATTCAAAGTCTGTTCAACACCTGATTTTCAATGGCCAATAGGCGACTGTAAAAAAAACTACCAGAAAATTCTACAATTCTAAAGACTCCCCAAAATCTTGTTTTTTTCTTGTTCTGTACCATAGAGACTGCTGACACCAACCTTAAATTATACTTAGCATTATATTTTTAAACCGTCCCTTTAACTAAGCCTTGGCTTTTCACACATCCCTTTAACTACGCCTTGGCCATTGAACACATCCCTTCAACTACGCCTTGGTCACTGACACATCCCTTTAACTACGCCATGGCCGTTGAACACATCCCTTTAACTATGCCATGGCTATTGAACACATCCCTTCAACTACACCTTGGCCATTGAAACATCCCTTTAACTACGCCTTGGCCATTGAAACATCCCTTTAACTATGCCTTGGCCGTTGAAACATCCCTTTAACTATGCCTTGGCCATTGAAACATCCCTTTAACTATGCCTAGGCCATTGAAACATCCCTTTAACTATGCCTTGGCCATTGACACATCCCTTTAACTACACTTTGGCCGTTGAAACATCCCTTTAACTATGCCTCGGCTATTGAACACATGTCCATTTAACTACTACGCCTTGGTCATTAAACATGTCTAAAGACTGCCCTTAGGTCCAAACCGAACGTACCCTCCAGCAGTGCCTGGTTGTTTGCACTTGCTGTTGTGATTGCGCCTTTGACACATGCCGAGTCCTCCTCCAACTCCTTTTCCCCCGTGTCATTCTCCTCCACTCTGTCCTCCTCCGTAGCTTTCTGGCCCTTTATAACGCTGCAGGCAAGCTTCTCCTCATCTGTGGCGTGCCGAACACGATGGGGTGTTTCTTGTACCTGTGACACAACTGCATCCTCTTCCTGTCAACAACAGAGTGGAATAGCCAAAGCAGGGCCACAGTGGTGTCAGCCAAGAGCCAGGCAGAATGTTGACGTGACGGAATCACCTGTCATCATAGTAGTACACTCAATGTATTCCATCTGAGAGGTGGTGAACCAAGAAGCTGTTTTCATAGAAGTGCTAATTAGCCGATCACACCCCGATTCATAATAACAATATTGAGATAATCTTCAATGCTTATAATCCGACATAGTCTAGCTTCAAGGTCTATGATGATCTATGGAAGTTTTATCGGGTGTCAAAAACCTGATGCTGACAAGGTGACAAGACAAGGTGTTTTGGTTGTGTTGCTATATGATTGATCGACAGCATCTACAGACTGATGAGTCATTTATTTGTCAACACGCCACAGCAGTGCCAAGGCAATAGGGACACACTGATGAGTGTGTAAGAAAGGGATGCACTTGTCAGCACAACAGAGGGTGTGGGTGTAGGTGAGATGAGGTAACCTACTGAGTAATGGACATTGCAGTAGCACTGCAGCAACGTTATGTTCAGCTGACACGCTAGCAAACACATACACACCTGATTGCAGACATCTAGGACCAGGGAATTGTTTTCATACTTCTTCACTTTACACGAATTCCTAAAACACATGAAGAGGACTTATAAAAACAGAATACAGGCCTGGTTTTTAGATACTCTGAAAAATATCTAGCATTTACTAAAAATGTATTTCATGACAGGTATCTAATACTGTTGTTGTCTTAACAGTATAAATTATATGCAATTGGCCCATTGGCCCAGTGTTATAAGACAGTGCTTTTTAAAATCCAGATGGAAGGCAACCGTTCAGGTAACATCCTACCAGACGATGAGGGCTGTTTTTAAGCTCATTCCCTGAGCTCTCACCATAAAAACACATGCAATGGGACTGTAAGCAAAGATGGCCGAACAAGAAAGAGAGTGCGTGGAGGAAGAGCGTGTTACTTACAACAGAAAACAGAGAAACTTCACTTGTTCAGTGGTCCTGAGGTGAACAAACACAAGGTGGGAGGTGAAGCAGGGTGCATGATAGACAGATACTGGAGGTTAATAGGTGGGGTGGGAGGGAGAGAGGAAGACAGACGAGGAAATACAGTAGGGGCACAGAGAACATTTGGGGAATGAAAGGTTAGACAGAGAGAGAGAGAGAGAGAGAGAGAGAGAGAGAGAGAGAGAGAGAGAGAAGGAAGAGTGAGTAGTAGTGTGCTGCTCAGCATTAGATTTAGGAGCTAGGTCTCTAGGAGTTGCCAGGGGGAGATGATTAAGCTGCAGACTTGTGACACAAAAAATAGAATGCCAGTGGCAGAAAGAGATACATTTTAATACTTAAGTGTCTATCGTTGTCCAACAGGTTTATTTGTAAACACAGAACTGTTTTAGAATTTTTTGCCATTGACCTGGACGAAAAATAAAACAAAAATGTATACACCACTGTATGCTCTGCTAAATTATAAACTACTTAGGCTTTATGCCCAACCATAAATAACCTTTAAAGCTAGAAGGCTAAAGCTAGGAGGCGAAATTTGGATGACATTCAGGTCGACATTTCTGCATTATACATTTCTTATTCTAATATTTGGAGATTCTGGATTTTTGATTTCCATGAGTTGTAAGCCATAATCATCAAGATTGAAACAAAAAAGGCTTGAAATGTTTCACTTTGTGTAATGACTCTAGAATATATGAAGGTGTCACTTTTTGATTTGAATTATGGGAAAAAAGGAACTTTTTCATGATATTCAATTTTTTTTAGATGCACCTGTATATTCTTAAGGAATATAAATTAGAAAATCCTTCATGAGCTTAATAAAAACAGCAGAACCTAAAATATAAGCTAGTTTTACTCAAATGTTTGTGAATAATTTTAATGTGAAGAAATACTATAGGCTTAAAACATGGTCAAAACTATGATTTCTATATCATGGAAGGTCAGTCCTTGCACCCATATCTCTGGCTAGGAAAGGTTATATTTCTTCAGCTTTATACCAAAACAGTGATGTTGTTTTTGCTTATTGCTCCAATTAAAGATTCCACCTTTAAGGCACAATGTGAGAACCATGAGGACATGTTTCATATTGCATATAGGCAAATGAGCAAAATGTAACATGTACATTTAGACATGGCTACTGGACGTTATTGTTTTCTAAAGTACATTTGAAAGCTTTCCCAGTGCTTTTAAAAGACACCGAAAAAAATCTAATGCTTTATTACTGTTAAGACCATCAGCATGGTCAAACCTGAAGAAAAAAATAACTAACCTGAAGAAGGCTAAAAGCTACTAGTGGTGGTACACAATGTGTACAATTTGGATGTTCTGAAAAGCCAAACCTGTTAGTCCAGTAGACTTACGCAATGATCCTGTCTTTGCTTTTCTTTAGAGTCTGACGTGTTCTCTTCTCCTCATCCAGGGGGCACTGTGGCTTAAGTTTCATTGCATCCTCTGCTGGCAGGGGAAGTGGGGTATTTTGGGAGGTTGAGTTGTTGCTGCTTAGGGCTTTTGCAGAGTCGTTAAAGTTTTGGGGATCAAAGTTATTGGATCCTTTGGGCAAAACCGGGGAACTACTCATTTTGATACCACCACTGCCAAAGGGGTTAAAATCAGGGTCATCCCACTGGTTAGGGTCAAAGTTATAAGTGGACTTTGGAATAGGAATGTCGTCCAAACTTAATGAGGCCCTTGGTGCAGAAAGCGGTTCAGAAGTCATTTCTGAAATAGGCTTTGCTACTGGTTCGACTACTGTTAATTCGGGCACAGGTATCGGGGCAGATGTCATAGTTGTTGTTGCCTTGGGCCTTGTTTTCTTGGAGGAAAGCCTGCTGCCAGGCTTTTTACCCAGCTTCCTGAGAGGTGGATTTTTTATACCACCTGTCTCATCTAAACCAAACTCCATCTTTACAGGCTTGGGCTCCCCTGATGATAAGTCTTTGACCTCCTCAACGTCCATTTTGGGTGAAGAACTAGGCCCGCAAAGCTGCAGAGAGGAGCTTTGTTCAGGTAGGGACTCAAGTGTGGGCAGTGTGTCGGCTGCGAAAGCTGTCGGGGAGTTGGGGATCTTGGAGCCACCACTAGCGAATGGGTTGAAGCTTTCATCCAACTGGTCCGGGTCAAAGTTGTAGCTAGCCTTAACCACTGGGATGTCACTGTCTTCATCCCCTTCTGCACTAGCCCCGTTCAGGACTCCCTCTATCTTCAGGGAAGGGGCCTTGGTCTTATGGGTTGTAGTGATTTTATTGGTTGTAGTGGATATGGCCTGTGGTTCAGGGATAATCTCACCAGCGGAACCATTACATACTGGTTCAGTGTTGCTTGCCAGTGGCTTTTCCTCAGGTAGGCCCAGGTCCAGAGCCGCAGGGGCCATTTCTCCTCCATTGGCCTGTGCTGGTGGTTCTGCGGCAGTTTGAATTTCTGCAATAACTGTATTTTGTAGTTTTTCGGGCCCCTCCTTAGGTTCCAGGGGGACCTCTTCCTCAGGGGCCAAGCAGTGCTCAGACTGAACCATGTTCTGGTTAATGAGGAGGCTGGGAGCTGGATCCTCGGCTAGGCCAGAAACCATCAACTGCTCATCCTGTTCCTCCAGGGCATCTGCTGACAGAAGCACAAAGGATTTGACCAGTCGATTAAAAAATAAGTATAAACACGCGAATATACAAAACAAGTAGAAACTCAGAGAACCAATTCAAAGCATGGTCACAAAGGCAAAATATGATCAGAAATAAAATTTGGAATGTGTTGTTATTTAACAAAATAACATTCTCAAGGTACTGTGGATTGCTAGGAATATTAAGAAACATTAATATTCCTTTGTCGTTGCTTCCAATCTCAATGTAGCATAGAGTTGCATCTGTTTCCATGGTTACGCTTTTCTTTAAAGACCAAATAATTTTAAAAAATCATTTTTTTCTGGGAAACTGGGAAAAGGCAATATGAGAACGCTGTGGCTAGTCACAAACTGAGACTGTGTTGGTAGAGGGAGCTATACGTGTTGATTTTGCAATATGTAGAATGTACAAATGTTGCTAGGTGGCTATTGTCTTCACAATGTTCATGCAACAGTCTGTTGCTAGGAGACAGGGAAAAGCCTCTACACTCCTTTATTTATATAGAGTGTAGTGGAGAGATTCATTCACTGCATGGTTAATGCAGGGTTGATCCTCTTTTTCAAAATATTTAGAGCTAATAATCTCTAAGCAAAGTGAAATGTTTCCATTACTAAATTTACGTATGTGAATGTGTGCTTAAGGTGTGTGTGTGGTTGTGTAGAGACCGAGGGTGAGTACCAATTATTTTTTTGAACAGTTTAGATCACAGCACCAATGGATCATTATATTACTAATTCATTCATTTTCTCAAAGAAAGGAAGAAAAATAACATTATCTATTTTTACATCAAGTACACCAACAGTCCTGTATACTTTTGTTTGAGTCTCAACACTGTGATAATATAAGGCCAACTGGACAGAAGAGTTCTTGTCCCAATTTAACACATAATTATATTATAACAGAGTCTACTCTTTTGTAACTTATTGTGGACTTAATAGGTTTTAGCCGATTGCAGCACTTTGATCACCTAAAGTAAAACAAGACTAGTCAACAGAGCAGGCCAATACAAGTTAAGAGCTGTTATGTTGTTATGTTTTCCGACTAAACCTGCTGACTGTCAGTCAACTTCTTACTCTAATGTTGTTGTTCCTTTAATGAAAACAGATGTAAAACGTGCAGGAATAGCCATACTACCGTATTCCATTGTCAGTGACTTTTATTCTATATGGAAACTAAGATCTCTCGCTGTTGGAATCAAAATAGAGGCATTTGCCCAGGTCAAAAATAACCATCATCAACACAATGGCAAAAGGTTGTGGCAACCCATGTTGAAAACAGCACTTTACTGAAGCGAAGATTCTGATAACAAATGTTGGTCAAATTTCAAAGGAGACTTGGATGAGTCCAATCATTTTTGGGTGGTAGGGAGTGACTCAGTGCTCCTGTCCATAAATTCTACAGCAGGGTCGTAACTTTAATTACTTGGCCTTTGGAATTCAGTGGGTCAGGACAGACTACAGTTCGTTACTAAATGTTTCTAAATGTACTGCAACTTCAGCTTAGCCTGGTCCCAGATCTGTTCAGACCTTGAACCAATAGCAAGACAGCAAAAACTGATCCTGGACCAGGCTTGCTTCAGGCCACTTGAGGAGGATGTTTGTGGTTGTGGTTGTGGAACAAAACAGAAACTCCTTTGCTCCTTGCTGCCAGAGTATGCAGCCTTCCTCCTGCTTCCAACAACACTTTCACTACTCAGGCCTGAGAAAGCACCGCTAGCCTTGAAAGACAGTAGACTCTGTTAGTCAGTCCAAATTAAAACCGTTTGAGCCCCACTGCTTTAACAGCAAAGGACTGAAGTCCTATTTTAAAAAACTGTGGATGGAACTAAGACCTCTAGGATCAGAGACCTACAGCATTGTCACATAAATACTTATTTAGAAGACGTTTTCACAGAGTGGAAAGCAGAACTGCCGTTCAACCACCTTAAATACTTAAGTATTGGAAGTACTTCAAACTGACTGGGAGTAATATGGAAACTATTTGCTACTTCACTGACTTGTTGTAATGGGGCGCAACAATTCAGACTGCATCAATATAGTGGAGACTTCTCTAGCTTATCACATGGTAAATCGCTCTAACTTTTGACCCTTCCCATACACAATTGAAAACAAGGAAGAGCAACAGATTTCTTTCAAGATTGACCTCCTCGGTTTGAATTCCATAGTCCAAAGCCCATTCCCATGCATGTCCTATTCTGCTCCAGAGCTTATGCATAATTTCCGCAAGTAGTTTTGAAAGTACCGCTCACGAGTCACTGAATCTTCACACCCTACGCTCCTGTTGTGTAGCAATGTCATTAGTTGGACCTGAATGGTGAGAAAAAGTCCTCTGTTCCACCCACGACTAGCTACTCTCTCACAACATGTGTAATTGTTGATGAGGTAATTGTAAAGTTTAATATCAAGCTTTAAGTGCTGTGTAACTTCAGTAGTTTCATGCAGCGTCAGATATCACATTAGACAAGTAAGTTAGGCAGACAAAGCACCTCTGTCTTCAATTATAGCAGTACGGTACACTTAAAAAAAGCCAAATGTCTGTAAGGCCAAATGTCCTCCAAACATTTCCAAATCATACAACTCCTGTCCCAAACAGTTTCAGTGTTAATGATCACTATGTCTGCAGTTGAAAGATGACATGGCATCATACCTTGAGTTGTTCTGTTTTCATCTGGCTGACACAAGCTCTCACATCTCATCATACCCTGAGTTGTTCTGTTTTCATCTGGCTGACACAAGCTCTCACATCTCTTCATACCCTGAGTTGTTCTGTGTTTTCATCTGGCGGACACAAGCTCTCACATCTCTTCATACCCTGAGTTGTTCTGTGTTTTCATCTGGCGGACACAAGCTCTCACATCTCATCATAACCTGAGTTGTTCCACATTTTCCACACCTCTTTAACCCCCAATGCAACACACTGTAATATACTGTACATGGAATTCATATTGCCTCATTAGTTAGTAGCTAGTAGCTTTTATTAGGAGTCTGGGAGGCGATTCATGAACAGTTTTAGAGAAAGGTTAATTGAGGGGGAGTTCTTAGGAAGGCTAATTATTAGGGAATGATGTTAAGACATTGTCAAACAATGATAAGAAAATAAAGGTGACAAGCAGGAGAGACTGGTGTACAGGGAAGACATTTTAGAGCTTTTTGTGTTGTTGAAGTCCCCCCCCCACACTGTTGGGAAAAAAGTAGGGGAAACGCAGCCTTTTTGAATGTATCCATAGTATTTTCAGATTTTGTAAACAAACAGGGCAAAAAGTACAATAAATGTAAAATAAATAAAATCAACAGTGTAATGTTTGGATTCAGTGTGGTGTAAAGTGAACAATTATCTCTTCCCCTAATATCTACATTTTCTTTTCAATTCCTATTATTTAATGCATTTGCTTTTCATAGTTACTCTGTTCAATGTAGCCATACCCATATGTTCTTACATATGTAATGGGTTCAAATAGCTCTACTGTACAGTAGGTGCAGTTTAATGCACAAAATTTCAAAGCGAAAGCAGTAGGCAGTTTCAGTTGAGAAAACATTTATATTGATGGACAGAGTCAATAAAAGGTCTAAAGGCCTTAATCTACTAGATTACACCAAACACTGTATCTTTGTTCAGGAAAACAGCCTACTGAAAACCACATGTCGGAGACAAGGCCGTTAAAAGTTGAAGTAAAACAATGTGCACACACACGGACACATGTACAGTTCTTGTGCACATGCACAAATCTCCCTTGTTGCCATGGAAACTCCAAAAGAAGCCACCCAGCTCATGCATTCTCTCTGTTTGAGTGTCAGTCAGAGATGCGTGGGAGTGGGACTGAACTGAAGAACTACTCGGAGCATCCTGGTATTGGTACATTAAGTATTGTTGTGAGGGACTATGAAGTACTGGTACTATAAGTACTGTTGTGAGGGACTATGAAGTACTGGTACTATAAGTACTGTTGTGAGGGACTATGAATACTGGTACTATAAGTACTGTTATGAGGGACTATGAAGTACTGGTACAAAAACTACTATTGTGAGGGACTATGAAGTACTGGCACTATAAGTACTGCTGTGAGGGACTATGAGGTACTGGTACAATTACTACTGTTGTTAGAGACCATGAAGTACTGGTACAATAAGTACTGTGGTCCAGGACTATAAAGTTATGGTACTATAAGTACTATTGTGAGGGACTATGTTGTACTGGTACTATTAGTACTGTTGTAAGGGACTATGTGTACTGGTACTATTAGTACTGTTGTAAGGGACTATGTGTACTGGTACTATTAGTACTGTTGTAAGGGACTATGTGTACTGGTACTATTAGTACTGTTGTAAGGGACTATGTTGTACTGGAACTATTAGTACTGTTGTAAGGGACTATGTGTACTGGTACTATTAGTACTGTTGTAAGGGACTATGTGTACTGGTACTATTAGTACTGTTGTGAGGGACTATGAAGTACTGGTACTATAAGTACTGTTGTGAGGGACTATGAAATACTGGTACTATAAGTACTGTTATGAGGGACTATGAAGTACTGGTACAAAAACTACTATTGTGAGGGACTATGAAGTACTGGCACTATAAGTACTGCTTTGAGGGACTATGAGGTACTGGTACAATTACTACTGTTGTTAGAGACCATGAAGTACTGGTACAATAAGTACTGTGGTCCAGGACTATAAAGTTATGGTACTATAAGTACTATTGTGAGGGACTATGTTGTACTGGTACTATTAGTACTGTTGTAAGGGACTATGTGTACTGGTACTATTAGTACTGCTGTAAGGGACTATGTGTACTGGTACTATTAGTACTGTTGTAAGGGACTATGTGTACTGGTACTATTAGTACTGTTGTAAGGGACTATGTTGTACCATAATGTCCATACATTATCCCTTACTGTGGGACTAAGTTGTGGGGCTAAAGGGTTGTCCTTACAGTACAGCACAGTGCAATGAGTAATTTCCCTTTGGGAAATAGATTGCATTTTTTTTACCTTAATCATTCTTCAAATTATTTTCTGGATGTGTGTTTATGTCTCTCTGTGTTTTAAAGACAAGCTGCATTGGTCTCACCTGCTCTGCTGGTGATAATGGTCTCCAGCTCTCCTGGGGATTTGAGTGGAGCGTGGACAGGGCTCTGAGCCTCGGGGGTTTCGAAGTGGCCCTCTGAGTCCGAACTGGAACACAGAGACAAGGCAACAAGGGAGAGGGAGATGAGTATGGTGATATATTTCTGGCATGTCTACAAACTATTGTGTACATAATATTACATTGTCTGGTATGTTTACTCATTCAAATGTAAGGTTTTTGCACAGCGTCCATGTGCAAATCTAGTCACATCTGATCAACAACTAGCGGTAACAGCTGTGACTGTAAACCAAACCCATCGCCAGTGTTCTGCAATGGATACAGCGTTTTAACACTAATCTCTCTCCATCTCTATCACACAGCCTCTGTATTAATGATGTCACTCGTTTGTGGTCAATAACACAGTCTAGTACACACCTCACACAAACACCTCACAACACACTCATGCATTAACCATTAAGCCTCGACCATAACATTGTTTGGAAGAGCCCCACAGTCGGTGGATAATAGTTTTGCAGTAAAACGTATATTCTTCCACAGGTGGAAAGGAGAGGAGGTGCCCCTCCCCCTTAAACCCTCCAATCCCCCCTCTCACACCAGCAGCCTAATGGGTCCCTAACTCTGAAGGCTTCACGACTCCAACAAACACACTCGCCTGTAGCCTTGAGATCTCTCTTCCACCTCCTCCTCTTGCTCCCTATCACTGGGTTGTCGTGCATCCTTCTCCTTTGCCTCCTGGGCCTCCTCCTCATCAGCGCTTTCTCCCTCCCCTGCTCCCCGGACTGCGGTCCAGGTCCACTTGGCCCAAGACACCGGTGACAGCCAAGACATCCTCAACAATGACAATGTGTTTGGCTTCCTCCTTCGGACTGAGTAGAGTCAATAGTGAGATCTGTTGTCTGTGATGGTTAACCAGTCGTTTCTGGTATCTTCTCTGCCTTATAAAGATGACACAATGAACCAGTCTCCAGATCTTTGAGTGGCAGTAGCTCCTCTAGACCGCTTTCTTCGTCATATTAGTAAGCAACTTCCCCCGAAGAGACGAGACACTCCCTCCGCTCTTCACTTTGCTGCTGGGGTTCTATTTAGGAACTTTTTTCAAGACGGTGACTGATTTGAAAGATCCTTTTACTCACTATCCTTCTCAACCTCTCTGTCTGTCACACTCCCTCTCTCTGCCTCTGTGGCAGTCTAAATATCACACGCAATGATCAGCTGGCTTCCAAAGCGCTGCCTAGCTCTCACACTCTCACACTCTCCCCCAACCCGCTCTAGTCCAGGGCCAGACCATTGTGTAAGAACATAGGGGGGGAAGGAAGCTTGCTGCTTCAGACTAAAGCTGCATTCTCAGGGCCAGTGAGTCAGGAGGCCCTACTGGTGACAGAGTGGTACCTTCCAGCCAGGCAGCCGTTCCACTCTCATGTAAAAAGCAGAAGAGGGAAAACAAACTGAGCTGAGGAGGAGTGACTCTTGTGTGGCAGAGTGGTTGAATTAGTGGAGTTCCACGTTCTACAGCACAGAGGGTTTGGAATGTAGCCTGCCAAGCTCTCCACCCTCAGGCTGTTAAACCGTTAACCGCTTCCCTCCTCTCTCTCCTCCTCCGACCGTGCCGACAGGGCTACGGCAACCAGCCAAGCACAACTGGACCAGACCGGGGAAACCTGTTCCGTTGCCCCCAACCACCCTGTGACTCACAGATCTAATAGCCCCCAGCCACTCTGTGACTCACAGATCCAGTAGACCCTGTCACTCCCTGTTCCAGGGGTCTTCTATTTACTTCCTTTCCTTATTTCCTAGAGATGTTCTTTTTTTCCTTTTGTAGATTCTCTAAGAAATTTGTAGGAAATATTCCTGTCGTTCAAGAATGCTTTCTAATGAGAGGTATCACTCATGCATTTCATAATGGATTTCATTAATTTATTATTCTGACAATTTTTCCTGGTATTTTCCATTGTGGTGGGTATGCACCTTAAACTCTGCTATGGTATCCGAAACATTTGTTGTGACAACCGTTTTGCCAAATAAAACAGTGTCCCCAAGGCTTGAGCAGTTCCAGTCATCTAAATGCTCACCTCACATTGGGCTCTTGCTGTCTGCCTACACACAGACAACTGCAGTGTGGAACTGAGATGTGGTGGTGTTGGAATTGTTCAACCCAAAGGGATATGATGACAGTTTAGACACATGGGGAGCCAGGTTTGAACACTGTTTAATTACATAACCGCTGACTGTCAGCAGAGATCCACATCATCTTCTACAACAGTCAATGAAATTCAGTCAAAGGTCCGCTATGGGAACACTGCACAGACGTTGCAACCGAACACAGCACATGCATTTCTATACGAAGCCCAAAAAACAGAATTAAGATGCTGATCCAATCAAAAAGCATAGCCTAGCCTCATTAACATACTTATAAGCATGACAGTACTATTTTGGTTTATAATGTTTGGCTATCAACTTGAACGGGTAAAACGTTGTGGTGCTTTTGCATGCCACTTAACAGCTGTTAGGAAACATCAAAAACACAATGCTTGATTGGAGCACTAAAGCTGCTTGTTTGTTCTAGTATTAAACCAGCAGTCATAAACATGAATGACATGGGTAAAGCCATCTTCTGTGGGGTCCATGTGATTGGGAACCATTCCCGAAATGAGACCACCCAGTTCTGTATGGTCAGTAGCTATCCTTCATGTATGTTACGCACCAATGCTACTGAGATGGACCGCCTTCGACTATACATTGAAAAAACAAAGAAAGTTCAGAAGCAGAAAAAGACAGAAAACACAAGCCACTCTTAAGGCTCAATGGAGCTGCCATAAGTCCTTTTATAAAACCTGTCAGATAACATGGGATGCTGGTTTCCATCGTGGGCCTGCTCACAGTGAGAATTGAACTTCTGTGGGATTGTGTTGGTTTCTAGCAGCAATTCTATGTAAAAAACAGTCCATTATGTTTAAGACATACTGTTTATTTATTGCGGGGTAAGACAAACAGAAATAATCTGTATTATAATTGTCTGAAAGCATTTAGAAATAAAAGATTATTGTGATTTGAAGCTTTTCATGCTTTAAATGTTAAGGTAGGCATACCTCCACTGAGCAATGTTCTTCACATTTGAACACACGAACGCTCACTCTCTGTCCGTCTCTCTTGCTCACTCTCTCTCTCTCACACACACACACACACACACACACACACACGTGGCAATTCATGTTGAATATTCCACTGCTTTGCTTTATCCACAAAATGTTTGATGCATGTTTTAGCATAGTCCTTTTCTTCTGTTCCATTATGGTCAGAGCAGGTGTCAGTGATGTAGTGCGCTTTAAGCCTGAGGTTGTGGTTTCAGTCCCAAGTGTTTTCCATGGTAATATTTGCTGTTCAAAATGCTGAGAGCAGTGTAGATGGTGTCAATATCTGTGCTACCAAAAAAAAAAACAGATGAGTCATTTCTATCCTGCTTGCTAGTATTCACGCCTTGTACACAAACCTTGTCTCAGAGAAATACGTAACATGTCATACGCAAGTCTTTGACAGACAATTTTGTATGATCTGTTATTGTAGGGTAAATTACAATGTGCTACTGAAACATATAATATGTTACACATTTGCAAAAACATAGCAACGTATGTCCTTACAACATACATCCTATTCATGTAATTTCACTCCACAACTGGTTGGACAAGTGTAAGTTAAGGTTGGGTTACTTTTTCCTCAACTTGCCTAGTTATGTTCCAGTGATGCTGACGGACTCCAGCTACGCTAAAATGGCGCAGAGTTTGAAACTTTTTAAACTATGCAGTGTCCGTTTTGTAATGGACACTTAAACAGCCAGGGGGCCTTCATATTCCACTCCATAGTGGACGGTCTTCATTTGAATGAATGACATCCAGCACAACTTATTGGAATACAAACATTAAATGTGAACAATTCATGTGAGAACTTGGAGTTGTATTTGCTCCAAGGATGGTTCTGAGGCTCACAAAAGAAAAATGTGTTAACTGCTAAACTTTTTTTTCGAAACAATCGACAATAATTTGACAGCCCTGCTTCATATCCATCAAGTTGTTTGTGGAAATGGCTTGACGGACATGGTAAGAACAAGTGAACGTTGTCAAAACATTTGATGCACATATAGCCAGATGATACATGCATACAGTTTTGCACTGAAGCTTAAGGAGCGATTGGGTCGTAAGTGACCACTGGTTGTTCTCAGTGCAGCAGACCAGAACTTAGCTATTACACTTCTGGACCGGTTCCTCCAAACCTGCTGTCCTGGCCAGGCATCAGAATTCTTTGCTGCTCTTGGGTAAGCAGAGGAATAAAGGTGGACCTTTAAATATGTGAGGAATTTCGACAAGCCAGCTTCAATGAGGAGTGTCTTGGCTCCCATCCCAAATAAGACGGATGGGTGAAATGGATCCTGACTGAGACGACAGTGAGCCAAATACATTGCCAGACAGACATTTGGTTCCCAGGTGAATGGTGCTCTTTCATAGCCCAAGCTCTAGCAGCTCCCTCAGGCGGGTATGATGCCTGCAAAGGCCAACTGAGGTTAGTGGGTGTGTCTTGACTTGCTGATGTAAAAAAAAAACAAAAAAAAGCAGTGTGGATTTTCTCTGCTGCCTAGGAAGAAGACATGCAATGATCTTTAGGTCTCCCGAGCCAATTGGGAGCTGCCACGACAGACACATGGTCATAGACACAACTGGATATCATGAAATTGGGAAGGAAGGAAAAGAGGGGGAGGGAGGGAGGGAAAGAAAAATAATGTGTTTCGTTTTTAAAGACAGCGAGACAGTAACAGACATATACATATATGCATTTGTATGCACACACACAAGAATAAACCCATCCACGTGCAGACAAGTGAAGCTAACATCAAAGGGCTATGGCACGTCTGAACACACTGCCTCACTGTTCCATCAAGGCACACATCTTTTTTTCTGCTTTTCTTAACACGAACACAAGCTTGTCGAAGCATAGTCTTGATGGCGTAATCACAAACAGGTTTAAACTCTCTGCCACTCACACAAACACGTAAGGATACAGAAACTGCTACACAAAGGCATGTGTAGTGGGGTTTGTAGCCAGCCCCTCTTTCTGTCCTGGTGCTATTTCTGTCTACAGGCAGGGGAAGGTCTGTTATGTAAAGTTGGGCCCTCATTTCCTACTTCCTCACCCCAGACTGTCTGCTTCTAGAAAGTTCTACGGCTGCTGTTCTTTCTACACATTTGTCATATTAGGAACTTTGCCATGCTACATGCTTGGAGTGATACGCAACATTCATATGGAGATGTGACTTCTCTCTCTCCCACTGTGTATGTGTTTGAGAGAGAGAGAGAGAGGGAGAGAGAGCAATAGAGGACAGAGGGAGAAAGAGCAAGAGAGAAGGGGGGGGGGGGTGTTGAGGAAGATACAGTATATCTAAAGAGGTAAATAGTACCTTTAAGTAACATATATTTTATTTATTGTCAGCTGTTTTAAACCCCCATTTTGAAAGCCAGATTTGGAAGTCTATTTTAAGAGCAGTGATAATGATCATTGTTATTTTCATCCATGACACATGACTTACTGCACCTGTCCAAAAACCTGACAAAGAATATCACAATCCACCACACAACAGAAACCCAATGTTTTCATATCAGTACAGCATACTATTTTCCCATACGTTTTTTTTTTTCACATATTGCCTGAAAGTGGTAAAGAATTAACTGTTTTTTTTTTAGTCTGCACATAAAGAGTTTGAGGAAGTAGAGACCACATCCGCCTGCTGCTGACATCTGAACTGTCATCTCCGTGCCTGGCCCTGGCCCTTCTGTCTTCTATATCTGCATTTTCTAGGTTACATGCTGTGGACCTGGTGAATAGTTGTTCCTTATATAGAGATTTGGGGGCCATGTGGGCCAGGGTTTAGGTCAGAGAAAGCTCCTTCTGTAATGTCGCCCATAGAAAATGATCTCCATATGATGAGAGAGCCATCTGGTGGTAGAGACAGTTCTAACACTGCGGCAGTGACCTCTTTTACCCAGAGTTCTCTGACTCAGTGGTTTTCTAACTAGGTTCCACAAGGAGGCACTAGAGGGTTTGTGGACATTTTCAAAAAGTGTATTAAAGATGCATTCTGGGATTTTTGGCCACTGTTTGAAAAAGTGCCACTGATGAGTCCAACTGTGTACTATGTCATGTAGGCGCTGATACGTGCCCCATGACATCAAAACCAATCTTCATTAAACTTGGCATTAAATGTCTAACTGAAGTATAACTGTGATTCTACTTATGGATTTGGCAGATATAAACAGCATATCACACATCAAGCCCAAAGTCCAGCGTATTAAATAAACTGAAAAAGGGCACACAAAAATAAATGTACACGCAAAACTAACAAATACAGGTTGCAGAACAGAACGTTCAGGAGCATATGCAAATAAATTGGATTCACCGTAGGTGCTGCTTTGCACTAGTCTGTCAAGCCGTGTGCAGCCCTACTGCATCAATACCATTTCCCAACGGTAAATTCTACGTAAACATCGCGGACCAGGTTCCACATAACTACTGAAAAATCCTGCAGCTCGGACAGTCACGTTCCATCTTTGACAAGACACAGGTTCCGATGTTCTCCATGATCTTAATGCCAGACAAGCTACGTGGAAATGGGTTGCAGCAGAAACAGTCAGACGCCACATGGTTTAGGATCCTGAAATCCTGTCGCGGCCCTGTAACAACACGGCAGAGGGTGTGCTGGTGTAAATATTGGCGCACTTGAATGCAGCGTGACAGCGGTCGGCTCGGGCAGCCCTGCCGAGTCCAGGGCACCACATGCAGTAAAGGCGGAGGGGACAAAGTCCCACGTTGAGCCATGTTTGCAGTGAATATAGGATGCGTAACAGCTGTTTAATTTTCCAAGCTTTAAGATGCTCCTTTTCCAGTGCGATTTACAGCAGTAAGTGCATTCTGTTCATACTGATTGAGATTGATAGCCGTTCACTGGTAAGGATGTTTACCACGTGATTAAACAGTGTATTGTAGTTCATGAAAGGCCCACATTAATAATATGCCCCTAGAGTTTGTATCATGGTAAACCCTGGTAAAACAACAAGGTCAGCTCGCTGTGCAAAGTGTGTGCAGTCTAAAGAAAGTGCTTACTGATGTTCAAGTACTTCATTTTAGGCTATTCCTCACTCTTCTCTGGGCTGATGCTTGTGTATGCCCCGGTCACAGTAAAACCTCCCTTGTCTCTCGCCGTCATAGCTTCTCTGTCGCCAACTGAGTGTTGTTTAGAGCAAACATCGCCAGACAATTCGTAATGATCACTATCCACTAGCCTACTTTGGTGTAGCTATCGGCAAGCAATGGCAGGATCTTTGGGTAAAGCATGCAATCCACGGCTCAATTTGAATAAAAATAAATAAAACTTTCTTACTTGTAATTTTAACTCTCCAACCCCATAGCCAAACATACAAATGTATAACCTAAAGGCCAATATTCTTTATATTAAATCACTTTTGTGATGTGTCACAACGAAGACCAGAATTCATGTGTTTTGCTAAAACTAAGCCTTTAAACTAAGATTTAGACTGCTACACCAACCTTGGCCATGAGCTTTGAATCATAAGCATAAACACTGTTGTAAGTACAGTTGACCAACACAGCTACTGTACTAGTCAAAGCTATTTCTAGAGCAAAGGTAAAATATGCAAATGTAGAGCTTTTCTTTGTTTCTGGCTTTGGACAAATGCATATTGTGGACTAGAATTTGGACAACGGCTGGGGGTCTCACCGGCTGTGGTACATATTGAAGGGAGGAAAAACTGGGAAACATAGGTGGTGGGAAAAAATATTTTTTTTACAAATCTAATGTTTTGTTTTTAATAAATATACATCTGGACCAAATGTTGCGCTTATTTGGCTTAGCTGCCCCATCATTGTGAAATCTCAAGAGGTATTTCACACTGTGAGATCAATCACACGGTCAGCTGAAACAAAGCGTGACAAGACACTTTGTGTCTACATATCTCAGCAGTAACACAGCAAACAGTTTGGGTCCACTGGATGTATTTGAATAAAAGGCAGCATTCAATATGCATCCTGATGGAGTGAAGTTACATCGAATCGCATTATAAGTCATGTCTGCACGCACGCACGCACGCGCACACACACAGGCAGGCTAGTATGTATAAAACACTGTACAGTTCTAGGCTGTTTGAAATGTCATCAGTGAGTTATAGGTGGGGGAGTGTGAATACTGACACGTGTGTGCCAGGGCTTGACTGAACAGAGACCCTTCGTTCTCACTGTAGTATCAGTAACATGAAGGTGAGAACACACTGTGATACACTGATTGTGGTTAACATTGTTGGTGTGGAAACACATCGTTGGTGTCGAAACACATTGCATACACACATTGTGTGTCTACACCAGCAAGCCCATAAATATAAACAGACAAGATATAATTTTGTTTTATGGTACTAGTTTATTTGGTACAGTGAACAATTCCCAACTACCCTACTCTCTAAATCAGAGGCATGAAAAAAATGGCCTGTGGGTGGTTTACGTAAAAAAACAATAATGTTTGTTCTTAAATGTGAAACATTTCTAGTGTTGCTCCTCCCAACCTAGTTAAACGCTGATTGCAGCCCTCAGTCAATATGAGATTAACATTCTTGACTTAAATCAATTGGTGGACTATCGTCTCCCCCACACCAATAATATATCATTATTAGTCTGGTTCCTTTCTGGTCAGTGCTCTTACAGGTCATAATTATGTCCGTCATAATCACAGCTTCCTTAATTGTCAGGCCAGAACACAAATGGCAACCCAAAACATCCAAGTAAACAGTCAAATCAGTCAGCAACACTATACAACCTGAGACAAAGAAGTTAAGCACCAGCGACATTCATCTTGAATAGTGAATCATTGACTGAGTGATTCCGACATGCCTCTGATGATGTACAGTTAGACCACCGTTGTTACTGCTAGATCAATGTTGTGTATCCAGTTATTAAAGAGATTATGTAGCTGACTCACATATCGCTTGTCCTCCGCTTGGTTGAGTTTGCTGCCCTGCCACTCTTCTTCTGTTGGGACTGAGAGCCCCCCATGCCGTCTAGTGTACTGGGCCTTTACCTGTCTGTCTGGAAGTCTATGGACGTGTGTGCTCCTTTAAGTCTGCACACGTGTTTTGTGGGCTCAGTGTCATCCCAGGTCAGTCAGACAGCGTACCTGCCACTATAGTCCTGCAGTGGATGACTCCTGCAGTGGATGACGCCGCACTTCGCCTGAACCAGACGTGACACTCTGACACTTTCTCTCAGCTGGCCCAGCCTACTCCTTCCCGGAGACTCCCTCCCTCCCTCCCTCCCTCCCTTGCACTCTATTTCTCAACCCTGTCCCCTCCTCAGTCACGTGGAGCACAGATATCCCCTCACGCGTGCGGTGCCACAGACCGACCCACCAGGGCACAGCCTGCAGTGACCATTGTATAGTGTAGTACTTCCAGGTGGGGACAATACAGGGAGTGTGGTGTGAGTCCAACCTGGGTTGAGTTCCCAATGGCACGGTCATTCCTTTAACCTACCACTACTACTACTACAGCATACAGTACTAACCATAGGGCTTTGTTTAAAAGTAAAACACTACATAGATATTACCTGCCATTTGAGCAGTAGATCCTGATCCAAACACACAACAACCCATATCACCAAGCAGGACTGTCGATGTGACAATGTGCTGACAGATAGGTCTACTTCTGGTTAAACCTGTTCCCATACAATGCAGGAAGGACCGTACAAACAACAAGTCAAGTCATTCCAAACATTAAAACTGATGAGGACAATAATCTGACCAGAGAGCAGGGCATGTTGCGGGTATTTGGACACTGGATTAAACACCTTATTTAAAATGTCACATTTGTTTGCACAGATTTGTGTTATTTGGTGATGAAAAGAATGGAAGTGTAATATAAGAAGAAAGATTCAACTAGGTGTGACAAGGAGGGGAGGGTTTTGAAAGCAGCCTGGTGGTTAGAACAACTGACCAGAAACTGAGTTTGCTCCATCAAATCCCTGGTTCGGCAAGATTAAAAAATCTATTGTTCTGTCCCTGAGCAAGGCAGTTAACCCTAAAAGCTCCCAAGTTGGTGCTGTTAAATGACTGTAATTTCAGTCAACTTACATGGAAAATAAGGGTAAATATGAGAAGTGTAACAAAGGATCAATGCCATGTTGATAATTCAACTAAGACTTCATAACTTTTAACCATGGACACGGGGAAACTTTAAGATGACTTTGTTTCAGGATACAAGCTCCCACAAGCCAGCATAAACGGGTCCTGCTGCATGCTAATTAATCCTTTACCACAGCAAAATACTTCATCATAGATTAACAGTCTCTCTAGGCTGTGTTGCGTCAGTAAATCCTGAACACAATCAGTTAGGAAAGTGAACTAATTAAATTAATTAATTTAGCCCTTACATGAAGAACCCTACAGACATACCCAGCTACTACAGGTTAATACAGTCAC